>ML813649.1:109411-127468 GCA_009831015.1 Picea engelmannii | reverse complement strand
AAGATCCTTCTAGAAGCGGAAGCTTCTATTAGGTCTTCTTACATCCGCCTTATTCTATTTTATTGAAAGGTCTTATTAATATTGACCTTTATTACATCCAAATACATTGATCTACCTATGTGCGGGTTAGGACCTTAACATCGCGATTAGAAACAATAGAATGTGGCATGCCATGAAGCTTGAAGACCTGATCCATGAAAAGTTGAGCCACAATGGATGCTGTAAATGGGCGTTGAAGAGCACAAAAATGAGCATACTTGGAAAGACGATCAATGACCACCATGATGACTGATTTATTTCCTGATTTAGGTAATCCTACAATAAAATCCATAGAGATATCCTGCCAAATAGCAGGTGGAATTGGAAGTGGTTGTAGTGTGCCAGGAGATTTGACTGTTCCACCCTTGTTGCGTTGACACACATCACATTTAACCACAAAATTATGAACGTCCTGTTTCATACCATCCCAGAAAAAAGAACGTTTGACCTGATCATAGGTTTTGGTAAACCCTGAATGCCCAACTATGGGTGTAGCATGAAGCTCAGAAAGTACTGTGGATTTAAGTTTTGACTGTGTACTTAAATATAAACGACCTTTGTATCGAAGCTCATCATTGAGCCAAGAGTACCCTGGGGAGACTTGAGAATTGGACTGCAATTATTGTATCAAATGTGAACTTTTGGGATCTTGTAGCCATTCCTAGCGAATAGTGTAACAACCCTAACTAACTATGTAATTATCATGAATGATAAATATTAATTTAATTAATTATTGAAATATATTAATGAGTCTTTATTATTTTATTATTAAAAGGTGAGTGAAGTAATTAATTGGGGGATAAGGTTGTTGGGAATTAATGGAGGGATAAGGTGGTTGAGAATTAATATGGGGGAATTGAGAGAGGAGGATAAAGAAGAAGGGGAGGACTTGGAAGGGGATCATTATTTTCTGTTTGAGGATTTCTGAATTGCAAAAGAGGGAGAGGAGGAGGAAATTGGAGGAGTGGTTTTGGGGAGCTCTCACAAGGCACTGGTGTTGCTGGGAATTTTAGGCTCGAGGGCCAGGAAACCGTAAGGATTCCTGGAGCTAGGGAGCCAGAGAGGTTTTTCCTAGCTGGCTGGGAGGTTAATATTTAGTCTGGGCAAGAGAAAGAACATGATCAGACAGAAAAGGGACTATTTAACCAACCTGAGGTGGAGGTATGTATTATGATGTTGTTATCATTATTCTGTTGTTACTGCTGATATTATTATGATGTTATCATTAATATGCTGCTATGTTGTTGTTATTATGCTATTGTTGTTGTTCTCATTATGTTGTTTATCATTATTCTGTTGCTGCTATTTATTCCTGGTTTATTCAAAATATAAGAAAGTCATTAAAAGAAGTTTCAAAACTGAAATTTAGAAAACCTTTATTTAGTTTGAGTCTTGAAAATAATCTGGCACTACATATGGTATCAGAGCCCGGTTTCAAAGCTGAAACCTAGGCTTCACCACCCACAACACTGGGATTTTGTCTTTGTGCCAACATGGTCTGCAAGGTCTGCAACCTCTTCATTTGCAATCCAATTTGGGTTGTTACAGATGATTAAAAAAATGAGTCAGTACAAAGTCAAAGAAATTAAGTAGTCTTATTTTTCTGTTCACTCATCCACTTTAATGCCTTCATAAATAACCTTTAGACACATGAGCGACTGTCCAAAGAATAAAATTGCAGACCTGAAACTAGCGAACACTCGGGGAAAATCTTTGATGTTCTGCTTGAGAAAATGGTTTTCTGAAAAGATATACAACAATGCATGTTGAAGGTTCATTTTTGAACAAATTCACTTCACTAAAGCTAGATGTCGATTTGATCAGAATCTGATTCCATGGAGGTGACGATATATGTAGAGAGAATGGACCTTTTGAGTAGCATGGATGAGAGCGTGGAGGAAGTTATGTTGCTCTTGCCATACAACATCCATATCATCAGCTAAAACTTTCAATACTTCTATGTCGTTCACTAGGTTGGGTCCAATCGAAGTTCCCCAAAACTGGGAAAAGCAATCCCATTCTCCCTCTTCCAATACCTTCCCGCCCTTATCATTCAACTTGGCTTTGTATAACCGTACACTGTCAGTAATTGTGATGCGATAGAAATTATAAGCAAAATCCGTGAAACTAGGACTTTCATGACTACATCGATAATCCCATCTACAACATAATCGCACCACTCACACCTCTGGTAAAGTTTTTTTTTTACACAGAGAGAACCACCTACTCGCGGTATGTGCATTTCCATCTCGAGATAAAATGGGGGCTTCTTCTCTGCACCAAATATTTGTAAGTTTCTTTGGATTAGAGACGGGATAACACGTTGACATTGTCATTCATAATCATTTTTTCTATTGAAAGTCCACAGAGAAAACCCGTTGGGTTCGATCGAGGAATCAAAGATGTTGCACGTCCAAATAATAAAAGTCCCTGAGGAAGAGGAAGAACATGTCCACACATATTTCTCCTCAATGTCTGGCAAGGACAAGAGTGTTTTCCACCGGTTGTTTCCTTCTCTGATATCAAGAACATGCACGCTGTACATGTCATTTTCACTAAGGCGAGTGAAAGAATATATAAGGTCCTCATTAATGTCACACACAATCTTTACAAACCTTTGCAAAGATTCAGAGATTGAAGGCACCAGAAGGCTTTGCACATTTTCAATGGGATATGCCTCTGCTCTTAGTGTTGTTTCTGTGACTGAAACAACCTTCACTCGGTCAATTGAATCCACACATGGAATTGGGGCTTTTGATTAAAATCGGTCAAATACAATTGCAGTTATTCGTGCTACTCAAACCTCAAACCACCTATATTGTTGGGACTCAAACCACCTATGCTGCTAGGAGTGAAACTTTGATTGGAAAATCTTAACCTCGAATGTCTCGGGCTAGGGTTTTGATTAACCTGCTCAATATTTTGTTCCCTGTAAGATTGGGAACCTATTGGATATCTTCATTCACCATTTGCTGCACAGTCTTTCCTACAAGGAAATCACGTTGGATGAGCCATAAAAGCTTTGTAGGTTGAAAAGCAATGTCATGTCCCTTCACTCTGCCATAAAATCCTTGAACGTTGTCAAAACGACTTCCATTCCAAGATCCAAGCCACCGAGGAGAGTGTAATGTGCACAACACGTCTAATCACAATGTACACAATGACACGTCAGTCATTGAAAGAGGCAACATGCTCGCCACACAATATCACTTCCTTGTAAACGTCGCCCACCCTAGTGCAGTGCAGCTAATAAATGACTCCTCTCCTATCCTCTTTAAAAGCTAACCTACCTGTCATAATGTCGTCTTGGGATACCCGTTTCTCTGCCCAATTTCACTTAATCAGGTAAGCAGTTAAATGCCCTCTTTATTGCCTGCTCTCCATTGCCAGACATGGATTCAGGCCACTTAATGCAGTCTGCCATTATCCCAATCCACTACATACGTGAAGGCTGCCTCCTACCTTGTGCATTAGTTGCATTCATTAGCCTGCAAGACATGGCTCTTGGTATGCCCTGTTGTTTTCACTCTCCCACTGTTTATCACTATAACTATCCATATTTAGAGCCAGAGCTAGCGGATCAATATATGGATATTGTTCCCATCATTTCACAAGTTGCCTATTACACTAATAATTGACAAGTAGAGACCAAATCCATTACATCAATAATTGACAAGTGGAGAAGTTCTAATATACCATGTACCTATCCATCCTAAGCGCGGAGTAACTGAGATTAATTTGTACTAAAGCATTGGGAAGCATCATATATAGAAGACTTTAGTTGCATTCATACTGTTTAATTGATTAAAAAAAAAGGGTTTAAAAAAAATTGTATCATTTTATTCAAGAACAATAGGTTACACCATGCCTTTGATTAAAAGAGCACCCATGAATCTCAACATTGAAATAGAGCAGTGTCACAACATTCCCAAGGTAAGTTTTTTTTTTTCATTTGGACCATGGCATATAAAAATAATTCATAGTTGGAAACCTTTCAAAACGAAGTATCTATGGCCCATCCTCCATTATTTATTTTTCTTACTTGAAATATCGCTTTTATAATATTTAATTATTTTAATTTATGGAATTTCGCTTTTATAATATTTAATTATTTTAATTTATGGAATTTCGCTTTTATAATATTTAATTATTTTAATTTATGAGAAATATATATATATATATATATTTTAATTTATTAAATTTCACTTTTATAATATTTAATTATTTTAATTTATGAAATCTTTGAGTTAGTTGTAAATTAAATTATTTGTTTTTAATGCGTCGATCACATTATCTTTCAATATTTATTATATTGAAAGATAATTAATGTAAAATAAATAAATAATTAATATGGTAGTTATTAATTATATTGTGAGTTATTGAGGTAGAATAGACACTACTCTTGATAGGCTCAGTCTAAGATAAACAAAATAATTGGAAGACAGATCGTGCTGTAGATCATGCCGTGGAGTTCTAGAGTTTAAAATATTGTATAAAAAGAACTTGTTAACCAATAAAATAATATATAAAAATATTTTCAATATTTAAAAAAAATAAAAAAATAGATTGTTGGGTTAATATCAAGTTTTGAAAAATTTAATTTTAAAATCAATACTGAATTCAAATAAATTATTTAGTTAATATTAAAAAAAAAATTGCTTGTTTTACATATTTTATAGAGATTATGGTGATAAGACCATAATAAAATAAGTATTGGTTCAACAATCACTGAAATACAACTATATTGATGAGCAACATCCTAGTATAATGTGAAGTTGAAAGGACTAAGCATAGTATAGCAATATCAATTCAATATATGTGATGATATTACAAGTATGTTTATATATTATATGTAGGATTGTGAAAGGAAAATTAATATTATAATATATGTGTGAGGTCAACATAACAATGATGAGATGATTGAATGGTGTAATAGTTATAATGAGAGTGCATACAAAATAGAAGATAAGGTAACGTTCTCAGTGTGCTCTTAATGTGAGATAGGTTAAAAAGAAGAAGAAGAAGAAGAATCGAGAAATAGGTAATATAAGTAAAGTGAGCATGAAGGGTGGTTGAAGATAGTGAGAGGATATGCACGAAGTGTATTAAGAACATAACATGGACTAAATGATGGTTAGAGAAAAATGGATGTAACATAAAGATAATAATATCATATTATCCATTGATTAGTAATATCCACTTGCTTGTGTGTTGGATATAAATAATTTTAATTAATAAAGTAAATATACTTTGCGAAAACAACTTTTTAAAGTAAAAATATTTTCAATTTAATATCCCCAAAGTTGACATAAAATAAAATTTCTTATTTATATAACTAAGATATAAAGAAATAAAATTTATCGTTTATATAACTATGATATAAAGTCTAATAACTAGAGACCACTTGACTTGGTATTAACAACATGGAATTGTAGCAAAGAATAAATATATGAGGAGCTTTTAGATATGCCCAATGACTTTCATATATATGATTGCTAAAAAGATGGTTAAGGAACTTTACAACAAAACAAAAGATAAGGTCCATTGTCCTCATCCAAATTTCATACATTTTTATAAGTTTTAAAGAGTTTTTAAGCGTTGTCATGCAATCGTGCACTTCATTATGCCTTAACATATATATTTAAAAATTCAAAAGAAAAGATTGTTTGGTTGGGGTGCTCTTCTTTAAATATAACTTAAACACCATAAATCGTATTCCAATAAGGTTTTTTTTTTTTTAAATAAATTCTATGCAATCTATTTCTTACTCTAACAATAGACTTATTTATTTTATTTTATTTTATTTTTTTATTTTTATTTTTTTAAATATGTCAATTAAAAAAAAAACATCCTACCATCATTTCTAGATTTAATGGTTGTTGTAGAATATTTTATCATTCTTAATATGGATGCCAAAGGCTATAGATTTCTTATAGACATAAAGAAGTTATGCATCTACAATACTAAAAGGTTATTGTTGACTTGGAAGTACCTTTTCCAAAATTATAAAACATCAAAATATTTCTTTTAGTTTAGGATTAGATTTGAGCAAGGATAAAGCCAACTTTTGAAGTGACAAATTGAATTGGTAAAACTATATGAATTATTTACAAGGACCCGAGTCAAGGATATGCGTGGTACATGAAGCTTTAACTTTTATATGTTTTAATTGATTTATATAAATCCATTGGGATGGTTGAATATTATATATCTATATTTATCTATCTATGTTTTCATATTGATATGTAATGCCACCTTTTGACTTAGATAGCTAGAATTACCTAAGGCCTAATCACCTTTATTTTCTATTCACTGTGAAATTATTAATGATACACTTGAACTTTTAAGACGTATGAACCTATGCGAATGCCAATTCTATGAATGTTTAACATTATTTGAATGATGATGGATATTATGCAATCTATTATGTGAATGTCAATTCTATGAATGTTTAACGTTATTTGAATTATGATGGATATTATGCAATCTATTCTAACTTGAGAATTTTGACATTTAAAGTTGTTGGTACGTGGATATCGAATTGAGATTATGGTTAAATGCATCTACATGATGATAATGCATAGATATGAATGAGTTTGTGTTATAGACTAATCTGCAGGTCAATGGGCTATGAAATAACCAAAGGATAAAGATAATACAACGTTGATGTCGTGAACACCGACCGAGAAACAATATGGTATGAATCTTTGTATGTGAAATTATGTTGGTTTGAATGCATTGTTATGATATGTGGATCAGTGCAGGTTTTTCAGGTGGTGAGACTGCCTAAAACTGAATATACGATGACAAAATTCCCAGCAACACAGTGCCACTGTATATTCCATGGTAGGGTGTGGACGCTAGTCCTATTAGGAGGGGTGGTGGCATTTCCCACCGTGTATCCTCTGAAACCTGGAGTCATGGGAGGACGGTGTTAGCTCACGCTCCCCTAGATGTGTGATGATGATTGTCAGTTGCATGTTGGGGAAGCTTGGTCAAGAGAGTGACATTTCCGCTTACGGTTTCTATTTGGAGTTAGGTCAATGTAGTTGACGCTCCAAGATAGTCCAGCAGATGAAGGATAGGGATGGAAGACATAAGTAAGTTAGGGAGGAAGGATGAATAGAAATAATTGAGAGTGTATGGGGATTTTGCCTTATAGTGGAATTTATTGTTTTCCCCTTTTGAAAAGAAAATATGTATATATGTATATTCATAATTACTTAACTGAACTACAAATGTCTAAATGAATGTTGTTGTGCTAGATTATTGTAATTAAGGGATTTTGCGAGCATTTTAATTGGTTTATTATCTTTTATGAAATGAATGGTCTTGTTGATTGGATTGGACGCATACAAGAATTACTTTAGGTGTGATAATTAATTTTATTAGTACATGCACGAGCCTTGTATGTGCTAGCTACACATGCATTTCTTGCACATGTACACTAGTATGTATAAGTTTTTTTTGCTTATTGATAATGTTGTTTATTTGATGTGGATGTATGAACCATGTGTCATTAATCTTGTATTGTAAATTACTCTAACTTTGGGACAAAGTTTCTTGAAGGGTGGGTGTATGTAACAACCCTAATTAACTATGTAATTATCACGAATAATAAATATTAATTTAATTAATTATTAAAATATATTAATGAGTCTTTATTATTTTATTATTAAAAGGTGGGTGAAGTAATTAATGGGGGGATAAGGTTGCTGGGAATTAATGGAGGGATAAGGTGGTTGAGAATTAATGAGGGGGAATTGAGAGAGGAGGATACAAAAGAAGGGGAGGACTTGGACGGGGATCATTATTTTCTGTTTGAGGATTTCTGAATTGCAAAGGAGGGAGAGGAGGAGGAAATTGGAGGAGTGGTTTTGGGGAGCTCTCACAGGACACTGGTGTTGCTGGGAGTTTTGGGCTCGAGGGCCAGGAAACCATAAGGATTCCTGGAGCTAGGGAGCCGAAGAGGCTGTTTATAGCTGGCTAGGAGGTTAATATTCAGTCTGGATAAGAGCAAGAACATGATCAAACAAAAAATGGACTAGATAACCAACCTGCAGGTGGAGGTATGTATTATGATGTTGTTATCATTATTTTGTTGTTACTGTTGATATTATTATGTTGTTATCAATAATATGCTGCTATGTTGTTGTTATTATGCTATTGTTGTTGTTCTGATTATGTTGTTTATCATTATTCTGTTGTTGTTTATCATTATTCCATTGTTGTTGTTTATTCATGGTTTATTCCAAGTATAAGAAAGTCATTAAAAGAAGTTTCAAAACTGAAATTTAGAAAACCTTAATATAGTTTGAGTCCTGGAAATAATCTAGCACTATAAATAGCTTGGAGCCAATCTGGTACAATGAAGGAGAGAGAAAAAAGGGACCCTTCATCTTCATATTTTATGGAAAGTGCATCAACAACCACATTGTCTTTTCCTTTTTTGTAAATGATCTCATAATCATATCCCAAGAGCTTAGTCTCCCATTTTTGTTGCTCTTGGGAGGAAAGGCATTGTTCTAGAAAATACTCGAGACTTTGATGATTTGTCTTAATTTGGAAACGTTTCCCCAATAGATACGGGCGCAAAAGATCCACAACATGCAAAATAGACAACATTTCCTTTTCATAGATTGATTTGCCCAAATTTCGCTCTAACAGTTATTTGCTGGTAAAGGCCAAAGGTCGACCCTCTTGCATAAGGATGACGCCAATTCCTTTAAGCATATAGGGGCTTCCGCAGTGAAAGATATTAGATATTATTTTTGGGATTAACTGCGTAGTGTAAGTCATTAATCTATGACCCATATTCATGAGTATTAGTCGCAACTGACCAATAATTCTCATGATTTGAATAGTCCACTTAGCACTCATTGCATCGGGTGATGCTCACAGGGGTGAAGAAATGGGATTTAAGCCATGAATATGGGTCATAGATTAATGACTTACACTACGCAGTTAATCCCAAAAATAATAGTCAATTCCTTTCTCGGAAGCATCACATTCCAGGAAAAAGGTCTTTGTGAAATCAGGAAGGGCCAGGACTGGAGTGGTGCACATGGCCATATTCAAGGTTTGAAAAGCCTGAGCAGCTGCTGGAGTCCAAGTGAAATAATTATTTTTAAGGAGAGCAGTGAGAGGTGCTGAAATATTTCCATAATTCTTAACAAAGTTGCGATAATAACCTGTTAAACCCAAAAATCCACACAAGCTTTTGAGAGTATTTGGGTGAGTCCAATCTTGCATAGCTTCAATATTTTTAGGTTCCACCCTGACATCGACCTTGCCAACAAGATGACCCAAGTACTCGACTTTTGAGGTGCCAAAAGCACATTTAGATTGTTTGAGGAAAAGTTGGTGCCGCGAGAGTAGATGGAGAATTTGATCCACATGGGAAAGATGAGATTGCCAAGTTTTACTATAGATGAGAATATCATCAAAGAAAACTAAGACAAAATGATAGAGAAAAGGACATAAGATATGATTCATGAGGCTTTGGAAGGTGGAGGGGGMATTACACAGGCCAAAGGGCATGACCAAAAACTCATAGTGACCCTCATGAGTTCGAAAGGTTGTCTTGGGTATGTCAGCTTCTTGCATAYRTATATGGTGGTAGCTAGAACACATATCAAGTTTAGTGAAGTACTGAGCACCACTCAGCTCATCCAAGAGATCGTCAATGACAGGAATGGGGAACTTGTCCTTGATGGTGAGCTTATTGAGGGCACGAAAGTTAGGACACATGCRCCAAGTGCATTCTTTCTTAAGTACCATGACCACAGGGGAAGAAATAGGGCTGGTACTGGGGTGGATAACACCCGCTTGGAGCAATTCCTGCACTATTTTCTCAATTTCATTATTTTGGGAAAAGGGGTGGCGATAAGGGCGAACATTAGAAGGAAGACTGCCAGGAACAAAGTGTTACACATCAAAATTACTCACTTCAATGATGACCTATTGTCATCATTACAAGTATCGCATTTTAGCCACAAGTGTCGCAAGTGTCGCAGACATCATACAATCATCTTGCCTATGTCATGTCTCGAATGACATCACAAGGAACACTTGAAGACACCCTCAGAGACTGGTTAAAGAAGTACATATCATTTGATGAAGAGTACAAAGCCTTTTCCTTGAGGAAAATTACTTAAAAATGAATTTTGAAGGGCAACGCTCCCCCACCCACTGACAGGGAGTGCTAGCGCTCCTTGACCTTAGGACAGTGCTCACCTACCCACTGTCAGGGAGTGCCAACACTCCTTTCCCTCCTTTGGGGGAGCGTTGTAACGCTCTGTGCCCCATTCTGGGGGAGCACTGGGATATTTGAGGAAATCTTGAGTTGTTGAGGAAAATCAGGGAAAGATCCCCCTTATCTCTGAAATCAGTTGGATTCGAATCTGAGGTCAAGGCTGGATCTTAGGGAGGATCCAAAATTGATGGAGAAATATCCTCAACCTATCCCAAGAATATCTAAGGTGGTTAGGCCTCTCCAAGCCTATATAAGGAGGCCTCCTCATGGTGGATGGAGAGATTGAGAAATACCTAACTTATGATCTCATAAAGAAGAGGAGACATTGAAGGCATCAAACTTATGATATCATAAGGGAGATAATCAGAGAAGCATAGTCATTTTGTTTGTGGATCATTTGAGCAAGGGGTTGGAGAAGGAGAGCTTGGTGAGGCTGTTGCATCTGCATCAAAGGTCTGTAAATATCTCTATTGAGTTCTCATTAATACATGTGCTTGGCCTGTTTCCTTCAAGATTGTGTACACCTACATGAACTTGTCTTTAATGGATAGATCTAGTTTCAAGCTAATCATGGTAGAATAGGAAGCATGCTTTGTCTTTGATTGGATTGTAGGACCCACTGAAGAGCTCGTGGACCAGAGCTCAACTTGGAACTAAGCAAGGAAAAACATCATAAAAAGGTACATCTTCTTCTTCTTCTCTATAGATTAGTTTAGCTAGGTTTAAAGGGATTCCAGTGATCAAAGTTAGCACCTTTCCATCTTGGTTATAGGGGTCTAGATCCAAGAGGAAGTTCACCTGTCCGCAGGGGGATTTTCCTGTAACATAAATTGGCAACTCCACTGGAGAGTGAAGCTTTTAGTTTTGGTTTCCTTCCTTGGTATTTTTTTTGGCATTTGCTCACCTTTAGATCTTATTCATGCTGTGTTTCTGATTCTTAGATGTGTTTTTGGCTCTTGGATTCATTCCATACACACTCAATTTCTGGATTTTCATGAGTTTTTTGAGTTCTGGGCATTTTTTTGTTCTTCTGAGAGCCCAGTGCTCCCCTACCTCTACAACTAGAGTGTTAGCACTCCCTTGCAGGCTCCCACAGAGTGTTGCAATGCTCTGGTGCCTTTGACACCAGAGCACTGGTCTTTTTTTTTCTAAAAACCTTTTTGGGAGTTGATCTCTGAGTCTAGTTTTTGCTTTTTCATCTGCTCAGGGTTATTACCATCTCAATGTGTCCTTGTTTTTGGCCTCCAAAATTTTGATTTCTAAGAATTGATGATGTTTTGTTTGGATTTTTGACATCTTTATTCCTTACTTTGAGTCACTCTTCTTCCTTGAGATTTGGAGTCGATCCACTGCTTTTTCACTTATTTGATTGAATGAAAGTTGTTGTAAGGAAATTAAAAGATCTATCCACTGTTCCATTTGATATTTGAGGTCATTTTTCCCATGCAATTCCTTTTGTATTTACTTATATTTTCCCACATTTTAGATAACTTTTACTGTTTGATCATCATCCATTAGCCTTCTCCTACCTTCACTAGCAATTTCGCCAATTTTTATGCATTATGGGTGAGTTTTTCTTCATTTTTTTGACAGTTTTTAAAATTTTCGGGTGGATCAATGACCCTCTGTAGGCCATATCAGAGCGCTAAAACTCCCCTACAGTGATTTAGGGAGTGCTACAACACTCTGTACCCTTGATACAGGGAGCGTTGGTCTCCTTTTTGGAGGAGTTTTGCCCTTTTCTGCTCAGATTTTCTTAGCTTGTTTTGTGGAAGTATTTACCTAGACTTTGTGATTGGTTTGTGAAGTTATTTAGGTTGATATTTGGTGCTTATCAGCCCTTATTGTCTTGATTGGAGCTTGAAACTTTTTCCGAAATGTGAAATTTCCCTTTCTAGCTACTTGTTTTGTTGGGGCAATTTGAGTGATTTCTCTTTCTCTCTGTCTTTTCTTGGATTTTTCTCTGCATCTTCTTGTACTCCTTGAATGTTTGCCAGTTGTTGATTCCTTGATTGAGTTCTTGTTAGAACAAGTTTCTACTTGTTTTCTTTCATACCTCACTGCCTTGAGTGCATGCTTTGTTTGTAGCCTTTTTGCTTCGTGTCTTTTGCATCCGCATAAGACTCTTTCTCCTGATTGAAAGTAGTAGAGAATCATCGTAGTTGTATTTATTTTATTTATACATTAGAATCAAACAAAGAATATAGATGCATTCTTTCTTTCGGGTAGTGAACCTAGCTTGCATTTGAAGTAGCGGAATTGCATGGTTTTTGTCATTTTGGGACATTTTGCATATGGAATGATGAACATTTTCTCCTTCTCATAATATAGCTTTCATCGAAGTGAAATATTTGCATTCTCATTTCTTTCCATTGTTTAGAGTCGGTCAAAACATCATTTAGTCCACTCCATTTTCTTCTTGAGTAAACAACAGCCTTAAAATCAAGCACTAAACTAAAATTTATCAGACATTTTTACATTTTTTGTTAGCAAACCTACATTAGCTTAAGGTATAGGGCTCTGGAATAGGTTGAAAAGATAACTTTCCAAAGCTGTCAAACAAACTTAGCATCTTGCGATAGGGAGAGAAAATCCAATTTTCGTATCAACTTAATGGGATCCCCCTCTCACACAGGGGTTACGGAGGTCACGTTCGGGAGAGTTACGAAGATTATCCCTTCGTGGTTTAACCATTCATAGTAGTCAGATCATATATTGGGGGTTATTATTGAGGCTCAACTGTCTTCATTTGGTCTCGGTGCTTCGTGAACTCCGAATCCATTCGGGGTCCTCTGGAGTTATACCGATCCACTTGTACTCAGTTCTCTTGAAGGATTTCGGACTTGTTATCCTGCCCATATATTCGGACTAGAATGTCGACTGTACCTGCCCAGAGGCTGAATGCAATTTGGAAACCTTAGTATCCATTATCTTCAGGGTCTTACACAAGGTGATGGTGAAGGGAAGTCTTCACTGTACCTGGGATAGATGTTGGTCAAACTCACTCGGGCTCCTTAGAGGGTAAATCCACGTTTACTGTGTGGAAGCTTGCACCAAGGCGTAAGTCTGTTAAGAAAGTCGCCAACGTAACTGATCCACCTGCTCTATCCCTGCCCCTTCCTAAATTGATCTCGCGATGTTGGATTTCATCACCAACTAGTGGTTTCATTGTGGGAAGTTTTTGTTTGATTGTTTGCTTCTTAGATTCATAGTGTGTGTTGTTTGTTTTAATTAGTGGACCTTAGGTCAAGTCAGTGTTAATGGCATCAACTCCTGGGAGTACCAATGGAGGAACCCCTTGTCGTGGGGAACCTTTCACCTTTCCTTCTTTTGGAGACATTGGTCCTCCGTACATTGCCACACTGAGTCTTCCGGGACTCACCATTGGATTACCAGTTTGGTTTTACCCCACTCCAGTTATCTCGAATCTTCCCAGTTCTTTAGCTGCACCTAATACTTCAAATGTAAGTACACCACCCACACATCAACCTCATGTCGAATTTTCGCCTTCTTCACCCATTAAGTCTCCTTTCCTTTCTCCTTCTTCGCCTAGTGAAAGCTCTAAAGCAAGTAGCCAAGTTGATAATAATAAGAAGAAGAACCCAAAAAGGACCAAGCCTCCAACCATATCAGATATTGGATCCAAGCAACCAACTCCTATTAATTGTACCAGGAGTGTTGATGAGGTCGACAAGATTAAAACGAAGAATCTGAAACCCAAATTCCCTTGCAGTCTTTGTAAGGGTGACCACTTTCTTATGGATTGCCTTGGTATTCCCAAGGTCTTAGGAATTTGGTCCTCCACATCATCGGCCTTTGCTAGACATGCTGGTGATGCCCCATCAACTAGTGATGTTAAGGTTGGTAAGAAGAAGACAACTGTCAAATTTCCTTGCATGTTATGCGAAGGTGATCATTATTCTGACCTTTGTCCTCGTATGGATGAGGTTTCTTCTCTTTTGGAAAAGCTTCAACTTCTAACTGGTTATCATAAGATTTCCCCCAACCCATCATTAGTTGGTGGAATGGTCAATCCGATTCCATCCCCGGTTAGTCCAGTTGATCAGGTGGTCAATCTAGTTTCATCCTCGGGTGAACCACTAACCAAAGTAGCTGATCCAGTTCCATCATCGATCAGCCCTAATTTTGATCCAGGTGGATATCTGTGGCCACCCACCTTCTCCAACTGGCCCAAAACATGTTTCTGGCAATTTTGGTAATCTACTATTTTTAGCAGTTTTTAACTTCCGGGGCCATTTTGAGGCCCTAAACGATGTTTTTGAGAAAATGGGGAGCAACATGGATTATATATTATGTTTCTCACCCAAAAGTTGTAGTTCTCATATAGATATTTCCAACGAGCTATCATACGCCTAAAACAGAGATCGTATGCAAAAGTTACGACCTCGGGAAGTTGATGCACCAATTTACCCAAACGAGGCCCACATGACTTTTGGCGCTTCATCTCCTAGAGTTAGGTTTTTGGATGGCTAGGGATTTTGACATTCCTTCTTATTGTAAAAAAGGCCTTCAGAGCCTCATTGTGATCATCTTCTTGCGAATGTGAGTAGCCGTCACATCTCTTCTCAGAGATAAGCTACCACCATTCTAGCGAGTCTTTCACTTTGTACTTTTACAATCTCTGTACATTTATTTCATTAATAGAAATCGTGTATATCTGTGACTCTTGTTATATTTCCGCTATATCTCTTTTATATTGTTGTCTCTCTTGCAATATCTCTGAATATTTCTATGTTATATCTCCACTCTCATTTCGTGACGAAAATAATCCAGATCAGTGGTATCAGAGTAGGCTGCTCTTGATCATTTTTAGTGCATGTCCTCGACGAGGTCTGAGTATAGAAAGTTGGGTCTCGAGCTTGTCTCTCTTGAGGACAATCGCTCTCACACACCCAAGAAACCCTCAATGGCGAAAGAAAAGAAAAACGATGGAGCAGACGATCCTATCAGTCTGTTGCTTGAGAAAGCTCTCACACGACAGAGGGACGAAATGATGGAGAATTTTTCCCACATCCTTCAACGCCTTCCGATAGCATTAGGCACATCTTCATCAAGCGACCACTTTGGAGGCACCTCGCCTTTCAAGGCATAGGTTAATTTTGATATTCCCGTATTTGAAGGTGAAATAGATGCAGATGCCCTAGATAAATGGTTAAATATGCTAGAAGGTTATTTCTCTGTTCATAATTTTTCAGACAAGGAAAATATCACCTTCGCACTCCTTAAGGCTCTCCCCCATGTCAAACATTGGTGGGAAACTTACTGGGAGCAGAGTTCCATAGAAGAGTCTGGAATATATGGGGCCGAGCCCACTTAGGATTTTTTTATGGATGCGGTAAAGGAACAATACTACCCTGTTGGCAACTATGAGAACCAATACATGAGATGGACCACACTGCGGCAAGAGAGGGGCCAAGCAGTTCCAGAGTTCACCAATACCTTCCATACCTTGCGCACCAAGCTGGGTATCAAAGACTCTGAACGACATTTGGTTATGAAATACCGTGGGGCTATACACATATACATCCAAATTGAAATGGATTTTCTGGACATCTCATCACTCGGTGCTGCTTATCGATATGCTGTTAGAATCGAGCATAAATTTAAGCACCAGAACAAACAAGAGTTTGGGTCTGCAAATCTGCAACAACCAAAGTATGACAAAGACAACCCTAACAAACAGTCTCCCAAAAACCAGTCCAAGCCACAAGAAAAGAAGGGTCATGGGAAGACAAAGAAGGACACCGGAAAATGGTGTGATTTCCACAAAAGCCCCTGGCACAACACCGATGAATGTCGCTCAAAATAGTTATTGGTGGCCGAGATCAAAGACAAGGATCCAAACCCTGAATCAAAATCTGATTCTAAAAATACTGGTAAAAGACAGATCATCGACGTAGACCCCACTGCTATTGTTGCAACCGCAACAATTCAACCAGAAGACCCAACAGATCTAGAAGAGGGGGAGCGCCTTCTTCATTCACAGATGTGGGTGAAGGGGACCCCGCTGCATTTTATTGTTGATAGCGGAAGCCAGAAGAAGCTCATCTCAGCAGAGGTCGTCAAACAGTTGGGATTATCGACAACACCACACCCACAACCATACAACATCGGGTGGCTTCACCAAGGACGAGATCTTCATGTCAACCATCAGTGTCGATTGTCATACGACATCCTACCCTTCAGGGATGAGGTATTATGTGATGTTGCCCCACTGGATGTTTGTGATGTTCTCTTGGGCGAGCCATATATGTGGAAGCGCCATGCTATTTATGAGTCTCGACCCCGTAGTGTCATTGTTACTTTGGGGGGTCATCTTTACAGAATACTAGAGGTAGTTCCAACTACTGCCCCACCTAAACAATGCCGCAAGGTAGTATCTCATAGTACAAAATTCAGCTTCTTCACAATTTGTTTAAAAGGTGATCAGAAGGATACTACAACCACCACAGCTTTGGCCCAAGCACCTTCTATCCAATAGAAGCAGGTCGACAAGGTTGCAACAAAGCACAAAGATTCGTTCTGCACACAGTCATCTAAAATAGCCAGATTGGTTAAAAAGGTCCAAACCTTCCAGCCAAAGGTTCATGATAGCCTTCAACAAGCTAAGCAATGCCACTTCTCCAGCCTGGCAAGCAGATCACCAAGATTCAGATTCAGCGATCACTTTCCCCTCTCCCCCGGGAACTCAACGCAATTGATACCATTGCTTCCTAAGGAGGGAGGATTGATCCAGGTGGATATCGGTGGCCACCCACCTTCTCCAACTGGCCCAAAACATGTTTCTGGCAATTTTGGTATTCTACTATTTTTAGTAGTTTTTAACTTCCGGGGCCATTTTGAGGCCCTAAACAATGTTTTTTGAGAAAATGGGGAGCAACATGGATTATAGATCATGTTGCTCACCCAATATTTGTAGTTCTCGGATATATCTTTCCAACGAGCTATCATACGCCTAAAACAGAGATCGTATGCAAAAGTTATGACCTCGGGAAGTTGATGCACCAATTTACCCAAACGGGGCCCACATGACTTTTGGCGCTTCATCTCCTAGAGTTAGGTTTTTGGATGGCTAGGGATTTTGACATTCCTTATTATTGTAAAAAAGGCCTTCAAAACCTCATTGTGATCATCTTCTTGCGAATGCGAGTAGCCATCACATCTCTTCTTAGAGATAAGCTACCACCATTCTAGCGAGTCTTTCACTCTGTACTTTTACAGTCTCTGTACATTTATTTCATTAATAGATATCGTGTATATCTGTGACTCTTGTTATATTTCCGCTATATCTCTGTTATATTATTGTCTCTCTTGCAATATCTCTGAATATTTTTATGTTATATCTCCACTCTCATTTCGTGCCGAAAATAATCCGGATCAGTGGTATCAGAGCAGGCTGCTCTTGATCGTTTTCAGTGCATGTCCCTGACGAGGTCTGAGTATAGAAAGTTGGGTCTCGAGCTTGTCTCTCTCGAGGAAAATCGCTCTCACACACCCAAGAAACCCTCAATGGCGGAAGAAAAGAAAAACAATGGAGCAGACGATCCTATCAGTCTATTGCTTGAGCAAGCTCTCACACGACAGAGGGACGAAATGATGTGAGAATTTTTCCCACATCCTTCAACGCCTGCCGATAGCATCAGGCGCATCTTCATCAAGCGACCACTTTGGAGGCACCTCGCCTTTCAAGGTACAGGTTAATTTTGATATTCCCATATTTGAAGGTCAAATAGATGCAGATG
>ML813649.1:51920-78902 GCA_009831015.1 Picea engelmannii | reverse complement strand
AAAAAAAAAACTCATCCTGAAGAAAATATTCAATGAATCATGAAAAATTCTTAATAATCCATACATGAAACTCCACTTAAATAAATCAAGAGTTGGCTCTATTATTTACTACAAGACATGCAATCCATCCATAAAAATTTCATCAATTAATTGCCATACAAACAAGGGGTTGATAGGGTCATTGGGAGTACGAGAGGTTTGTATTGTGCATAAAATGATATCATAGAGGGGGAAATATGCAAATGTGTTGAACCTGCACAAAACAGATCTAGGTAGAAAATACCACACACATTTGCAGAGAGAAATTGAGAAAGAAGAAGCAAGAGAGAAAGAATGGAAGAATTCTCATTAATCATATTCCACACTCAAAGAGTGAATAATTTACAATATATATAGGAGACATGAGTAACTAATGTGCCATAGTGGTGGTCTAGAGTGATATGGACACACACCAACAGTTACGGGAGTAAACTGCCACATAGTCTAGTCTCTCAGGCAGTTACGGGAGTGAACTACCACCTAACTGAGTTAACTAGTCTATTAGTCTTCAGTTAACTGACTGAAACAGAGTGAAGTGAGGATGAGATCAGGGAATCATGAGTAATGCATTAGTCTGGTGATAATCACAAGGACAATGCACATTATCTAGTGATGATCACAATGCTGCATGATAATAATCCCAATGTAGCATCTAGACTCCACTCAACTGATCAAACTGAAGTGAAAACTGAAGAGAATATTCTCCCTAGAGGAATATTCTTCATAAAATATAGTATACTGAATAATGACTAATAAATAAGGAAAAACCTTAGGAAAAATAAATCCTAGGTGTGTGTGAAGTAACTCCAACACCCCCCCTGAACATCACTATGGTGAAAATAAGGAATGGGTCCCGACAATGAGGCCATGTTAGGTACCCAAATACAAAAGATACACTGAAATAAACGATGAAAGAGGGAAAACCTCATGGGAACCCCCCCCCTCAAATTATAATGCATAAAAAATATAAAAATGAGAAGGAACAAAAAGCAGCTGCTAAGAAACCGTGTCCTTCACTCCAAGAAGACCTCACAACTGTGCAAGTTTGTGCTCATTGAAGATTTTGTTGAAGATGTAGATGTTTGCACAGATCTGATGAAGTAGATGCACCATTGAGATGTCCACACATATCCACTTTCTCTTCTTGTAATGAAGAAGATCCAAATAAAGTTTGGATGAAATTTTAAAATCTGTGCGGTCATTTCCGGAAAAACGCTGAAATTTTGTTGATTTTGAAATTATCATAACTTCACTTCCTAAAATTCGTTTCGGAAAATTTATTTTTTGAAATTGGATATTTTCCCGAAAGGAATTCAAATATCCAATTTGTTTCTGCAAATTTTGCTCATAAAATATCCTAATTGAGTCGTATGTGCGCGACTCCCTTTTTGTCTCCTGAGATGCATGCCTTGCACATAGAAAAGTGTCTGCATGTGACCCCAGATATGGATGCCATATATATTCCACATGAAATTCAGAAAACAAATCTGAAATGGAGTAGACATCATATTCAATTAATGGAATACAAATTTGTGCAAATACTTGTGTAAAAGTCTCTTCAAAATAAAATGTTTGATCTTTTGATGACTTCTCTTCTGGCTCTATCTGTTCAATCTCCTGCATGAAATCTTCACAATATTCTTTATTCCCAAATAGAACCTCCAATCTATTCCATAATTCATTTGGAGTTTATTCTTGTGATTCTTCATATACTTGATGGAAAAGTTTGGGAGAAACATACATGCAAATACATCCTATGGCCATATCTTTTCTATTGAGAAAGTCATTTTTCTCATTGGTGGAATCAATCTCTACTTCCATTTCCATAGTTGTTTTATACAAACCTCTGCATCTGAGTTGAAGTATAATTTTTGGCTTCCACTCCAAATGGTTATGAGGCGTGAGAAGTATTGTCGGTGAATAATCCATCTTTTCTGTATTCTTCAATCTTCAGTACCTGCAAAAAGTTTCTGGTGTGTATTTTTCCTAGCAATCCGTCAGCTCTGATACCATGTAAATGTGTTGAACCTACATAGAATAGATCTAGGTAGAAAATACCACAAACATTTGCAGAGAGAAATTGAGAAAGAAGAATCAAGAGAGAAAGAATGGAAGAATTATCATTAACCTTATTCCACATTCAAAGACTGAATAATTTACAATAGATATAGGATACATGAGTAACTAATGCACCATAGTGGTGGTCTAGAGTGATATGGACACACACCAACAATTACGGGAGTAAATTTCCACCTAGTCTAGTCTCTCAGGCAGTTACGGGAGTGAACAACCACCTAGCTGAGTTAACTAGTCTATCAGTCTTCAGTTAACTGACTGAAACAGAGTGAAGTGAGGATGAGATCAGGGAATCATGAGTAATGCACTAGTCTGGTGATGATCACAAGGACAATGCACATTATCTAGTGATGATGACAATGTTGCATGGTGATAATCCCAATGTAACATCTAGACTCCATTCAATTGATCAAACTGAAGTGAAAACTGAAGAGAATATTCTCCCTAGAGGAATATTATTCCTAAAATATAGGAGACTGAATAATGACCAATAAACAAGGAAAAACCTTAGGAAAAATAAATCCTAGATGTGTGTGAAGTAAATCCAACAAAAGATACATGGATATTGTTCAAGCAATCATAAAAATAATCAACTGTGTATATAACCAGCTCCCAAAATACCAATCATAAATTAACCTCCATATTATTTCTTTTATTTCCATACATACTTCTCCTTAAAGATGAGTCACAACAGAACAGGGAGTGAAAAAATGTAATTGGGATAATGATGGGAGTGTATTTTGCGTAAAAATGATATAATGGAAGGGACTCCAATGGTTACTGTTCTATCATTATCCATACCAAACAATGCCATTTTCAAAATCAATTAAAATTCCAAACCCTTTACTGTTTCAAAATTGAAATTCAACACACTATTTCCAAAATTCCAGAATTGGTGTTTCACTTCAAGGCTGTTCATTTTGCATTTAGAAATTGCATTGCACAAGAAACATTTCATAATTTATTGCCCTAGAAACATTCAACAATGATAACACAACTCGTGCACAATAGAGTCAAGGAGACATAGTATTCCAATAATCACAACTAATATTCGAAGAATGGACGAACTGAGGTCCACAACATTACCATCGGTACTCTCTTAACCACTATCGAGTTTCATAAAGTGGACTCAAAAGGGATCCCTGTGTATAACACAATTCGAAACTGAGATTTCAAATAACAAAGCCCCCAAAGTTCCTTTTTATTCTGGTTTGCAAAAACTCATTCAACGCATATATATTACATCCACAAAGATACTATTTTATCATAAAAATTGAACACCTCAAGCATGCTAACACAATAGGTCATATATCTTAAACATTGTTTTTGCAACACTGCCATCACCTCAATAGTTCCACATGATAGACTGTATAAAAAAAATATAAGTGGGCTTAGCATTATTTCTAACATCGCACAGTAAACAATCAACAAAACCCATGACTAAAAGAGCATGAACAATGCCTTTATTAAATGTTGGGTTGGCCACCCTTGCATTGTTTTTCAAATACAAGGTTCGATAAACAATCATCAACAATGATGCGGTATAGGAGGAAGAGCTAACCAATATTTTGAGGGTTTGGCCAAAGGAATATCTTCAATAGTCTAGCACCACCATAAGTTTCCACAATCGTATTTACAGAGCTTATACAAGGGCGCGAGCATGATAGCCATGAAATCCGCACAATTAAAGGACATCCATAGTCTAAAAATAATCCAAAGGCTACGAACAGTGGTACCATTCTCATCCACCAAAGAAAACCATAGGTAAGGCAGGCCTGAAAACTTCCAAACAATATCTTTTTTCCATAGGTAAAGCAACGAAATAAATACAGATAGTAATAGATACCCATATCATTTTTGATGTGAACAATTTACATACAATGTCACATAGACCAAACTTCACCAATAATCCATACACAGTCGAAAATCCCATAAAAATTTGGAAAGGCACAGTCAATGAGAAAATTTAAGAGCTAACTCTTGACTTAATTAAAGAGAATAGCGAAAAATTCATGGATGGAGCAACAAGAAACCTCATACATGTGTGTAAAATTTGCCTAGGGGAATCAACTAGGTATGTATTCCTCTTCCATGGCCAAACAAAGTGGAGTAGCAACAACCAACAAAGAACACATGCGAGATGGCTAGGGTGGCATGCTAGAGGTAAGTTAGAGTGATGTGCGTTTAGTGCACATCATATCTACACTTACAAATTCATCCAAGGCCAACACAAGCAACTAACCATACAACACATCAACCACTAGCTCCAAATTGATTTAATGCAAGTCGAATACATCATAGTTTGCCTATGTTTCAAACTTACAAATGCACCAACTCTTTCAAAACCCCAATGTAACATACATCAAGACTTGCTAGGGATATTGTGTCCCAACCTTTAGAATTCCAATTTAAATAATGCACACAACCCTTGTAGCATGAAATCAAGGTAATCACCATACCATACACTATATATATAAAAAAATTGGAGTGTAGATCCTTCGCCAAACTAAATGCAACATAATAATACTTGTGAGAGACATATAGGACAACATAATTTCTTATTTATTCACATTACCCATAACATTCTGTGATCAATTATTTGGACAACGATTTAAAATCCAATAACTATAGAGCTTGTATCGCAACTCAGTCATAAACACATAAAACCATAAGTGTCGTCTTTCCATCATAGTCACACAAGGGGTCCCACCTATTAGTATATTATTAAATATAAATAATAATAATGCATTGAAACCATTTGCAAGCAACTACCCTACATTGCGCTTTTGGGCGTCAACAAACATCAGAATATATCAAGCTCAAAATCCTGTACCAGGTGAGGTACCTTCATTCTACATGGCCTCTTATCTTTTGGATGTGGTATGTGCAAGGAATGTATTTTCAGAAATGAATTTGAGAAAACATGTGTCTAAACTGCCTATGCACGTGTACTTTAGTATTTTATGGGAGAATAGATATAAGAAGTCATATTCCATGATCTGTAATTTGTTCTTGGCCAAGCTATATTTCATTATTTTCCACCAAGAATGCCCAAGGCTTTCCAAACAAGCCAAGAAGATCATCTCCCTTATTGGAAATTGGTATTTAGAAGACAAGTGCACTTACTTTAGGATTTTTGTAGCCACCAGGGCCCCACATTTATTACCAGCTTATGTACTAGACAGATTGTCCCTAAGAGGAATCTGCTATCAGACCATCCTACAAGATTTCAATGTCTCCCTGGTCAAATATAAAAAGAGAGTTTTTATCCCATACAAATTTCAGTTGGGTTATTACTTTGTCAAAGATACCACACAAGTAAGACATGAAGGTCTGAGTCATTTATAATACAAGTTCGGGACTGGAGAAACCACAAGCATTATTCAAAAGGGTTAGTGTTAAAACATTTTGAGCAAGTAATAATGTATTGGCCCTATGCTCATGACAAGTTCGATGATAAGGTATTTACTGAAAATTCCCATAGTTGGGTTGAAGTCATTCAAATAAAATCCCAGGCCTACCTTACTATATTTAAGGCCTTGTCTATGGATGAGAAGGTAGAGATCATCAATCAAACCACCAAGGTTTCTATCTAAGAAGAGAGAGAGAGAGAGAGAGAGAGAGATGAGGAAGAACTAAGAAATAAAGAGGTGGAGTAGACCCCTTAAGGAGAATTAACATAAGGAGAGGTTGGTGCATAACCATAATAGGATAAAGGGGAGATACAAGGAGGACAATAAGAGACAATGATATCAATTATTTCTTTGGAAAGTGTGCTTGCCCTAAGGGTTCCTTCTCATACCAGTGTGGACCTTACTATGATGGATGGTGATGCTATGGAGATGGTGAAGGTCCTAATTTTGGATGATTCCAATCCAGACCAAGGAAGCTTTCTTTTAGTCGAGTCGCAACCAGAGGGAATACCCTTAGAAATAAATGTTGTTGAGAAATTTCCAACACTAGGTGTAGAGGTGTCACAACCACTCAAGGAAGAAAAGGCACAAGAAAGTGACAGAGTGAAGAAGAGTGCAGATGACACAACACATGAGAAGGAAAATATTGAAATAAAGAGAGAGCTTGAATAGTGGCAAAAAATATATATAAGGTGAGAGTGAGAAAATATAAGAGTAGACCACCGCTCCAACAAATGAGGAGACAATTGTCCATCCATCCACTACCTTTTTTCCCGAGGATGGAACACAACAAGTAGTGTTAGTGGAAAATAAACCAGAAGATATAGTAGCTCTTGAGAAAATCACTGATGTATCTATAGGATTAGTAGTTGAGTAGACTAGTAAGATAGACCAGACCCTCGAAGAACCAAGCACTAATAAAATAACATATAAGGAGGTGGAGGAGCTGGGAAAACAAATATCAACAATAGATAAGGGAAAACCCCCTGTCCTAGAACACTTTTATACTTCAGGAAGCATGGGAAATATGTTGGCCAATACCAGAACCACTAGATGAAGTAGTTGATACCGAGGAAATAGTCTATGACAAGAAGAGGCAACTAGTGGTGAGGAGGACACAAAGGAAGAGAAAAATAACTTTAGACAACATTATGGTTCTGACCATTGAGCTGGATGCCAAGAAAGCTAAAGTTAGTGAATTTCTAGGGGTAGGGATGGCCATATCTCATGCCACCATTGACCGAGCCAAAGTAGATGAAAGAAAGTCTGATGCCATGAGGAAATAATTAGAATCTCTTAGACATCAAGCATATTATTACAAGGACACCACACATGCAGTGATGATCTTAAGAGTAGATTTCTTGGAGGAGTATGCTAGATACAAGTTGGTTAGAGATTCCTTTATGGAAAAGTCATAAGCTAGCAAAAAGAAACTATATTGTGTGTTGTAGCACATAAGGAGATATTGAAGTGGGTTGAAAGAGCACATAGGACCTTGAACCACATTGAGTAAATTAGAGAAATTTAAAAAGGTCAAGGAGAGGAAGAGCATGGCATCAAAAGGCTCACTAATGATAGCACAACCAAGATACAAATGGCTATATAATATTGGGTTCAAGATGTTTTTGAACCAAAGAAATGGATGCAAGAAATATGGGATGAATGCCTTAGGAATTGGGAGAAAATCGATGAGGTAATGACAAAAATCTAATTCCCCAAGTTTAGGTCACTAGAATATTTCTAGGACGTCAGTGATATAATGAAGCAACACATAGACAACGACCAAATGTATGAGTTGGATGTTCACAATATGACCACTATGGCATGAGGAGAAGCAAAAAGATTAATGGGAAACACTATCAAGACAACTTCCAGCTGAATGCTTGTGACTGCCAAGGTGGAAAAGTATGTACAACGCACCAGGGATATGAGGGAAGTACTAAATGCACATATGGATCAACGTCACTTCCCTTACATGCACACACATGAGGACCTCTTCTCCTAGTGGGTTGAGTATGAAAAAACACATCCTCTTGATCAGTCACCTCATGTATTAGGAACAACTGAGAGAAATCACATCGATGAGTTAACATTTCTTTCTGTATTTGCTTAAAACAGCATTAGTACTATTTTTAGACATTTTAACTTTTGATAAATAAGAGAATCAACCGTGCACTAAGGGTTGATGGTTTTTATAATAAATTTTTGGATTAAGACGAGGGGAAATTATTTTCCAAGTCAATTCAGAAGCTCGAAAGGAGCCAAGGTGATTTACCAAATCTGTGCATGTCTTCTCTTAAGTGGATTTTTCTATAATTTGATTGAATGTTACATGCATCTAGTAAGATTTTAATCATTTTTTCAGTTATCTCAATTGATTAAGAAATTCTTGGGTAATTTTTGGTGAAATATGATATTACTTGATAATTAGTTCTTTGTGTTATGTGAACTTAAAAAAATGTAGAAATGTTTCTTTCTTATCTTTCCTCATATATATTTCTGCATGCATGCTATTTAATCCTATTTCTTAAGTATATTTGACAACTGTTAAATTTCATTTGGTATTATTGCCGGAGGAATTTATTTTCAGATGTTACTTACTCATCGCTGCTAAGGGTTATCATGAGCATAGATTTCCCTAAGAAATATCTTCATTTTATCATTCATTTTCCCCCTTCATAATATAGAAAAGAAACATAATAAATAAAAAAAGAAGATAATCGAGCAGTTGAAAGAATGCATTTGAAATAAACAAAATTAGTGAAGCTCATCAAACGACTGTCATACCATTAATCCAGAGGATTACACTATTCCAAACAAAGAAGAGTATAATTGGACCTCATCCTCAGGTGTGATCCCTACTATTGAGTCAAAGGTTATCCATCCCCCTAACCACAACCTTGAGAAATTACTAAAGAGGTGTGAAGAAATGAACCTCTCACTTAACCATGATAAATGCAACATCATTATGAGCGAGGGGGTTGTCTTAGGTCACCATATTTCCTCCAGGTGGATTGAAGTAGACTAAAGCAAAATGAACACCATTTTATACCTTCCTACACCTCAAAATAAAAAATATGTAAGGATCTTCCTTGGACATGAAGGATACTACAAGAGGTTCATACAATAATTTAACAAACTATCCTCTCTTTGTTCACTCTGTTGTTCAAGGATAGTAATTTATATTGGACAACAACATGCTCAAAATCATTTGAATCCATTAAAGGAAAACTCATAACACCCCTATTTTTCAAGGCCCCAAGTAGGACATCCCTTTCCATATTCATAATGATGCATCGGACAAGGAAATAGGGGTATTTTTGGGCCAACAAGAAGATAAAATCCCATTTGCAATTTATTTTATCATCAAGAATTTGTCTGGTTCAAAGCTAAATTACATAGTCACTAAGAAAGAGTTCCTTGCATTAGTTTATTCCATTAATAAGTTTAGGCACTATGTCACTGAGTATCTAGCCTTTGTGCATACAAATCAATCTACCATTAGGTATTTGATGAACAAAACCAACATTTATGGTAGGATTATTAGATGGCTTTTGTTGCTATAAGAATTTGATCTCATCGTACCTGATGGGACTAGCAAATAGAATGTTGTTGCATATTTTATATCAATACTAACCAATACTACAAATGACGAGATGGTAGAATACAACCTTCCAAATGAAAATCTCTTTTCAATATCAGTTGAAAACCCCCTAGTTTGCTAACATAGTCAACTATTTGGCTACAGGTAACTTTCCTGAATATTTCTCCTACAAGGAAAGATGCAAAATCATAAGGAAAAGGGCCACCTACACCTAGATCAATGGATACTTGTTCAAAATGATGTCTGATTAGATATTGAGAATAAGTGTGAGACAAGATTAAGTACATGCGATCCTCCATGCATGTCATTATGAGCCTTGTGGAGGTCACTATGCAACTTAAAAAATCTTACAAGCTGGCTACTATTGGACTACCCTCCATAGAGATGCTTAACAATATCTCTCTCATTGTGATGAATGTCAAAGAATGGGAAAACCTACCAAAAGATATTGGATGCCTTTGCAGCCTCACTTTTCATTGGATCCTTTTGACAAATGGGGCCCATTGACCCTCCTTCAAACCAAAAGAAGCACATATTGGTGTACACTGATTACTTAACAAAGTGGGATGAAGTAAAGGCAATGGATGTTGCAAGAGAATGAAAGGTATCCCAATTCTTACATGAAAACATCTTCTCAAAGTTTGGGGTTGTAGTGTACCCAGTACCCTCTATTCACTATTAAGAGTATGAGGTACTTTTGAATTTCACGATTTTCCCATTAACTGTACTCTGATACCAAAATATAATATTTCGTTGATATGATACAAATATGCATTTCTAGTAACATACAATCCAATGCATAACTGATATAAACATACATAAATATAAATGTGCATCGATTTGTATCTATAATTTAAGCACGTAAATATACATAATAAACTACATATGAGCACATGTATTAAAGAACACTTATATTTAATGAAAACACCAACTGACTATTGACATGGGACATTCCTCCCAATCATAGGCTCTCTTGCACCAAGTCTTTTTACAATAGGCCACCTTCGTGCTAGGGATATTAGTCCAGAAGGATGGACAAGTAATCCCTTAACCTAGTTCCCAATAATTGCCTCAGCCTAATCACCCAGGGAACCATCCCAATCACCATCTCTCTTTCCCCTTTCAATATACACAACCCAAAGGGTGGATCCCCTTCTCTGTAATGCAATCGCTCAAGCTACCACACCCCTTACCAGGCTCCACCATAAATTTTCCAGGAACATCTCAATGATGGGATCTATATGGATTCTCGGTATCAATTTTAACAATAGAAATGCAATTCAATTCCTTGTACAATTTGTACCAGGCTAGAATGATGGTAGAATGATGGAAAAAATAATCCCTAGAGTCCTCCAAATAGAAGGTTTAATTATGCATGCTTTGAAATTGCCACTTGGCAGTCAAATAACCACTCTAGAACCTTTTTCCAAACTTAGGCTAACATAGTCATGTGATTCTTGTTTTAGGAATATAATATTATATTTGGCATTAAACCCCTTTTTAGGCCTTCTAGCCCCCTCTCATTCATCTCTTGTGGATTCATAGCCCCCCATTGTTTCAGTCCCCCTTGTCTCCTAGATATTGATGTACAACATTTACATTCCTTGGCCCTCGACCATATTGTTCAACTCATAAATTAATTCACATATATACATTACATTACACTCCAAGGATAAAAAATAGGGTGTTTCAAGGGTCCCAAGAGAAATAGTCACGGATCAAAGACCACAATGCACCTCAGATATCCTTGAACATATCATGTAGATGAAAATATACACCACGAGAAATCTACTCCATACCACCCTCAAGCAAATGGGAAAGTAGAATTAAGATAGAGAACTAGAGAACATCCTCACAAAGACATTTATAATGCATAAAAAGGATTGGGAAAGTAGGCTAATTGAAGTTGTATGGGAATATAACACTACTTGAAAGACCAACACAATATTCACCCCCTATGAGCTACTTTATGGCAATAAAGCTATGTTCCCTATTTAGTTTAAAATTTCTACACTTAGGACAACTTCCAGCATAAACCTAGACCTCTCATCAACCCAAGAAGAAATATTGGAGTAGTTGAATGACATAGATGAGTGTAGACAACAAATCTTGTTCCACATAGAGGTAGTGCAACTGCAAATAAAAATATGGAATGACAAGATGATCAAGCCTAGAAATTTCCAAGAAGGGTATTTTACACTCCTCTATGACTTAATATTCAAGGATTTCAAGGAGAAATTAAGAACCATATGGTTCAGCCCTTACAAGATTGAAACATATTATGATAATGGCTCAGTGAAGATCATAACAATAGATGAGGAAATATTCTCCTCCTTTTCAATGGTTTCAGGCTCAAGATCTACAATAAACCTTTGTTAAAAGAATAATTCACAGCCACAATTAGAACACAACAACTGGATTGTAACACCCTGTTTCCCCTAGCTTGTAATTAATCATAAAATAGGATTACCATGCTAAGGCATGTAGATGATGTAAATGTATTATTGTTAAATTTCCCATAACTAACTGTTGGGGGGTGAAGCCTTGAAGTACGAGCCATGATATCTATAGAGGAAAGAAATCAGTTAATGAAGGAAAGGACTGGTGGTTGAATAATCAACCACCCTCATGAATGGAAAAATGGGTTGTCAGCCCGAAGTACCACAGAAACCTGCAAACCCGAGCTTCCTTCTGACAAAAGGAACAGGATAGGTCGGAAACCTTCCTAAAGAAGGAAGGTAAAATACCAAAACGAGAGTAGACACGAGACGAGAATGCAAGCTCGTAAAGGAGATGCGTGAACTAAAGACAATACAAAGGAAAAGATAATGCAAAGAACACGATCTGAAGAACCAAAAGGCGAGCTTGATGCTGAGGAAGCATCTAATAAACCTTGCACAGTCACTGTGACAGAGAGAGTGTCTCTGAGAGATGGCATAAATTCTCTAGTGATATCATGGCTTGGCACGGGGGTGTCCAAAGTGATAAGAATGAATGCCTTTGAGCCTATGGTTGGGTGGAAAGGCACACACCCACAGTCAGTTAGTTGGCCGCAACCTGTAATAGATAAGTATTCTCATACCCAGTGTAATTGAGCTGTAACTATGTAATAAAGTTGGATATCCTGTGAATGACTCAGGGATGTGCATGTTTTCTTAATGGTTATACTGTATCTCTTTATTCTTGTTTAAATTGTGTATTTAAATAAGTATGGAATTGTCTGATTTGTACACATAAACGCCTGAGCCCTGTGGTGGCTTAAGTTAAAATAAGTGGACTGTGAGTTCGTCGACCTTGGGCAAAGTTTTCACGTGTTCACGTTGACACTCCCAGTTGCCCCGAGTCTCCGGGAGGAAGGAGTCTATTAAGCTCTGGAGAGGTAGTGCAGGTATGCACGGAGTCTCTATGAGGCGAGCCAAGGTTGAGAACTTCTTAAGTTCCAGAGTTTGGTGAACGAGTGAAAGGGTGCGTGGGAGATCTTTACAAATCTCAATCTCAGGAGGAAGAGCATAAAGCACACGCCAACACCTAAGTATTTCGAAGCTAACGAAGCTCAGGAAGGATAGCGAGATCCAAGTATCGAAAGGGAAGATTCTTTCATTTGGAAGATGAACGGACGGTAATAGTTTGGGAGGAGCCAAAGTCCTTCATGATCATTGGATCGGGAGAAGGAACACGAGAGTTAATCCCTTGAGTCCTTCGGACTTCACGGGTCCGACAAATGAGGCATGTTCATCGTTAAAGAGGTGAATCCTCTGAAGTCTCGAAGTTAATCTGGGCCTTAGATCTGAGGATTCCTGGGAGCCATCCCGACCGTCCGATCTATGAGATCGGAGATTTGCGCTTCGGGAGAATTGAGAGTTGGAGTGGCCAAAACCTTCGATGTTCGAAGTCACGAAAGGATCTGTATCATGGATCTTTGGATCCTTCTAGGTCCTTCTCAACCGTCCAATCTATGAGTTCAGATTTCGTGCTTCGAGAGAATTGCGAGTTGGGAGTGGTTAATACTTCCGAAATCCAAAGTCGTGAAGTGATCTGGACCATGGATCTCTGGATCCTTTTGGGCCCCTCTCGACTGTCTAATCTATGAGTTCAGATTTCGTGATTTGAGAGAATTGTGAGTTGGGAGTGGTCAAAACGTTTGAAGTCCGAAGTCATGAAGCAACGAAGGTCGTTGACCTGAGATGAGTCTCAGCCGTCCAATATATGAGTTCGGAGTTCGCGCTTCGGGAGAACTGTGTGTTAGAAGAGGGATAAGCCAATCATTGGATAGATTGATGGATGGACCTTCCCTACGAGAGGTAGGAGCCTAGAGATGGTACGAATGAGATGAATCCACATGGACGTCACATGGCCCTCAACTAATGAATGCCAAAGAACTTCAGAAAGCTGCAAGATCTAAACCAAGGGTCAGTTTAGCACCTGGTAGCAGTCGTTAGAAATATACGGGTAAGAGGAAGAGAATAAATAATCTCAGAGGGATGATTTGAGATGAGATAGTTAAGGAAAATATGAAATTACGATACCTCGCCCCTTAAAAAGAGCAGTTAGGGGTCGGGGGTGTTACAAATTGGTATCAGAGCATGGTTTCAACACTTGGCCTGCTTGGGCTCATGTACGAGTCGTATGAAAATATTTATGGAGAACTTTAAGGGGTAGCACCCTATCTTACCGCATTCCTAAGAGGCTTAGAAAACCCCTATTGAAGAGAGGAATGAGATCCTTTACTGTTGATAGATGTTTTGGAAATTGGCACTATATGTTGCTAATGTCTCGAAATAAAGGAGTTGACTTCACTGTGCAATTGTACATACTGTTGTACAGTCATAAGATTCGGATACCAAGGCTAAGATGAGCCCGTGGAGAATATTACCGCCAAACATGAATCATTTGTATAAGTTCCTTGAGTAGAAGAATGCAGATTTAAAATACAGTTGGGATTTTACCCCAACGATATTGAGCCATGCTAGTCTATGACAAAGGGAGCCTAGAATTTCTTGGGAAATGAAATCTAATCCTACATGAATGGGATTATGCTGAAGAACACTAATATTTAAACTAAAATAACAATGTGAATGGATGGAAAGGATCCATAGCAGTAATGATTACTTCTTTAATGAAGGGTTAAACCTAGTATAGGTGTATAACTCCTCATGATCAAAGGAATGAGTTCGGTGACCATTCTTTGAAAATGGAGAGCATGCACAACTCTCGGGTTTCAAGTGGACTGATAAACAAATTTTGTTTCTGGATACAGGAATTGCCGGACAGGGTTTTTCTAATCAAGCTGATAAACGAAGCTGTAGAAATATAGAGTGATTGAGTGAGAAATCACAACAACCTCCCTTGCTTGGTGGATGGGAAACTAATTTTCCAGAGTTCTTGTGGGAGGAGGAGAGTGGCCTCCATCCCTGGATGTACTGAACAGAAGGAAGAATTCTAGGAGTAATGGTCAAGACCGATCTTGACCTAAAGATACTCTGGATTTCTGAACTAGGATACTTAGTAAGTAGTCCAAACTGTATTAGACAGTATTGTTAAAGTTAAGATAAAATGGTTGACTAAATGTTGATCCTGAATGTGGTAAAGGAAGTGTTGGGGCACTTTAGAATCCCAATGGGCCAGACTGGCATCCAGTGGTGGATGGTAGCCATATAAATATAATTGGAAGCTAGTTTGGCTGATTCTGTTACCTTGGGCATGGTTATAATTGCCCAGATTGTATTTATAAGTTGAGAAATGTTCCATGGAGGTTGAGGCAAGAATGTTTTCTTGCTAGTTGTTATCGTATATAAAAAAATGGGGAACATAGTTATGACTATGTCTGATTCAACATCCATGTTGATGTCGTGTGAATGACTGCAAGCTCTCAACCAAGAGGGAAACTCAGTTTTGAGTGTTCCTATGAGTCTTGTAATAAGGATGGAAACAATATCCTTGGAGGAGGATCTATAAGTCTTAGATGCCCATGTGCATGCCTGACATGGAAAGGGTGCAAGCAATGAGCTTGCATGATGAATGTTTGGTTAGGTTTGTATGTGTTTATGCTTGAGTGCATGGATTTAATGCATTGTGAAGCTTCTTGACATGAAGCCTGATAGTAATACCAGTTAGGTATGAAATATATTAAATGTGAAAGTGATGCACATGTATAATGTAAGAGTATAGGTATACTAAAGGCATGAGGTGACTGCCTAAATGAGTGAAATAAGAGACAAGCATTGCACTTGCCAAGATTGAATGAATACCATGGATGCATGGTTGAATCCATTCTGAACAATCAAGAAGGTTATGTTTTGAATGATAGCTTAAGGGGAATGTACTCCATTTCCCCAGGGAAGGCCAACATAAGCGAATGAAAGAGTAAATGAGCAAGGATGGTTTGTTGTCAGGATAAGAGGCAAATGATTATGCCTTGAGGATCACATGAGAATGATTTTGAACAACCATGAGTTGACTAATTTTAAAGTAGAGATGTATGTAGGCTGCGAAATATAACCATGGAAGCTACACACAGGCCTTTGATTATGCCTATGGTTAAGTACATCATGGATGTAAGTTAACAAAACCAGAACATGTGTGGATACATAATTTGGATGCATGACAAAGATGCATGTTTACATCCCTATGGAATAGTTGGTAAACAACTGAAGCTAACTCAAGGTTGAGGCCATCATAGATGGTGATGGATATGCAATAAGGAAGTTGCATGCTAAGGGAGTTCTCTATGGAGGAACTGTGTGAAGACTCTATCAGGAGGACAGAGTCACAACCTTAATAATTGATGAGAATTAAGCAGTGAGCTACAAGATTATATATATACATATAAGAATCCTGGATTACATTTTGAAAACATCATGTAATGAATAGAAGACTAATGAATGAATAAAGGAGTATGTTTGATTGAATAGGCTTGGTTGAATCCATGTTAAGAAAATGCAGTGAGGCCTTTAGAGATAAATCAACTGGGCTGAAAAGTCCCGGGCGATGTAGAAAGAATTGGAAGAAGGGGAGAGCCCTCAATTCTTTTCTTGCTGAGTATTATGTTTTCTCTGGGATGAGAGAGTTGGTACGCAGATGAAAGTAAATGCTTCAAAACCCCAGTGATGGTGGTCGTATTGCTATAGAAACAATCGAGATTTGTTTGTGTTGCACTCATGAAAACATTTAGGATAATGTGATGAGGTGCATAAAAATGTTCTAGGACATGTTTGAAAATGTGTTATTGCCTTAACGCTATGCATGAAATTTTTGAAAGGCGGTTTTATGCCATGGATACTCAAGTAGGGTATGATTCAGGAAGGAGAACCCAAATGATGGAGGTGTGAATCTCTGGCAGTGAAGACTGATTGTATGATGTAGGAGCATCTGAACCAAATGATCCCTGTTAACTCAAAAGGTCAAAAACCTTTACTAAGAAATCGTAGAAATCCCTTCGATCAACTACAGATCGAGATCATGAGGACCGTGAAATAAAACCTTGATCGAATCAGGTTAATCAAGACCCTGATAGAGGAAGTGAACATGAGTCATTAATCAGAAGGAAACTGATCTCAGTCGTCAGATCGATTTCAAGATCCACTGGATTTAACGGATCAAACGCCAGTCGTTCGATAAGATCAACGACCCATATTCAATGCAGAGATCGAATGGGCACACAGATTAACGATGGAGCCTATTCCTGTAATTTAAATTCAATATAGCTCTATTTTGAGTTTGGGATCCAATCATAGATCGGACGACTTGTATCTATTGCGAAGATCTGAAGGGGAATTAAATCGGGAACTAGTTGAGGTTCTGTAATCACTTGCAGCCATTGGATTTGGGGGAAGACGGATATTCATCGTCGATTTGTGGACAAGGGGTTTAGCCAGGACCATAATGCTTAGACATGGGAGCTGAAAGGATAACGCCTGAAAAGAATAGATCCGAGGTCATAACTCTCAATCGCATGGAGAGAAAATGGAGTTCCTCTGATCTAATCGAGGAGGATAGAGTCCAACACTCTGCGTTAGACTGTGGTCGTGAGGACCAATTATATGGGAATAAAGGTGCTCATAGTTAGTACATTGCATGGAATGCATTGAAGGAATGCATGTTGCATAAGATGGTAGATAATGGATTTTTCAGTAAGGAAGGAGGACCTTCCAATGTTTTAATTACGTTATGAAAGCGTTGAAGGAAAATAGAATTTCTTGGGTGGCCATGCGTGTTGGCACCCTGGTTATTAATGAAGGAAGAATGCTTGGGTGCATTCATATGATACTTTTAAGTTTCATGTGCACTGATTTGGGATCATGATCGACCTGTAGCAGGAAGCATGATCCTGCTGTAAGAGTGAATGAGAAGGAATAAGCCATATGGTGAAGAGGTTGGTTAAACTCCAACACACCATAGCAGGGTGCTTGTCACCAAGTGTGGCAGCTTGAAGATCAATGCGAGGGTGCATTGGGTATGAATGTGGCCATGAACATTGGCACATTGATTAAATTCATTTAATATTTGATCTGCACCTGGAAAATTTAGTATGCTGACATGATGCTTACATAATAATAATGTTTCCCTTTTTCTTTATATACCTGGAATAGATGAAAAAGACTTGGACTGTTAGTATGCATAATATGAAAATATAGTGTGCATGAAAACTAACGATTTGTTTGGCTGAGGAAAGTAGACTTGCAGGAAGAAATAGCCTTGGATATGGAAGTATTGTAAGCCCATAAGGAAGAGCAATTGCCTGTTGAGATAAACTGCTATGGGGAATAAATTCCCATGCTTGTGAATCTGTTCCCTTTGTGGAACAAATCTGGAAAAACAAAATGTGGAATTGGAAATCTGTAGGTGACAGATTTGCAATAAAATTTTGAAATTCATAATTTATGATGATGTCTCATGAATTTATGTATACTGGGATACAAGTGAGAAGAAAAGGTCTGTCCAGGGAGGACAAATGAAGGCTATCAAGTTGAAAATCCTGAAATAGGCCACTGTTGAGGCATGAGAACCCCGTGGTAAATCATGATTGCCTGGAATATGTTGTGTTGAGGTAACACAAGCTGGAGGGACGCCTCGAAAAATAAAGTGTGAGGGAAGATTCGACTGTAAGGCTCGATGAAGTCTCTGAAATTCTTCCTATGCGAGAAATCCCTGGTAAGGAAATATGGATCACTTGAGAAACTGTATAGAAGAGAAGGGGATTCTTTCACAACTTTGGACGTCGGAGGTTTTGGCCACTCCAACTCACAATTCTCCAGAAGCGTGAATCTTCGATCTCATAGATCAGATGGTTGGGATGGCTCCCAGGCATCCTCAGATTTAAGGCCCAGATTAACTTCAGGACTTCAAGACTTCGGAGGATTCACCTCTTTAATGACGAACATGCCTCATTCGTCGGACCCGTGAAGTCCGAAGGACTCAAGGGATTAACTCCTGCGTTCCTTCTCCCGATCCAACGATCGTGAAGGACTTCGACTCCTCCCAAAATATTCTCGTCCGTTCGTCTTCCAAACGAAAGGATCTTCCCTTTCGATACTTGGATTTCGTTATCCTTCCTGAGCTTCATTAGGTCTGAAAGACTTAGGTGCCGACGCATGCTTTATTCTCTTCCTTCTGAGCTTGAGATTTGTAAATATCTCCCACGCACCCCTGCACTTGTTCACCAAACTCTGGAAATTAAGAGGTTATCGACCTCGACTCACCTCATAAAGACTTCGTGCATACTTGCACTACCTCTCCGGAGCTTAACAGACTCTATCCTCCCGGAGACTCAGGGAAAATGGGAGTGTCGACGTGCACACGTGAAAACTGTGCCCAAGGTCGACGAACTCACAATCCACTTATTTTAACATAAGCCACCACAGGGCTCAGACATTTACGTGTACAAATCAGACAATTCCATACTTGCTTAAATACACAATTTAAACAAGAATAAAGAGATGCAGCATAACCATTAAGCAAACATGCGCATCCTTGAGTCATTCACAAGATATCCAACTTTATTACATAGTTACAACTCAATTAAATCGGGTATGAGAATACTTATCTATTACAGGTTGCGACCAACTAACTGACTGTGTGTGTGTGCCTTTCCACCCAACCATAGGCTCATAGGCATTCATTCTTAGCACTTTGTCCACCCCCATGCCAAGCCATGATATCACTAGAGAATTTACGCCATCTCTCAGAGACACTCTCTCTGTCACAATGACCACGCGAGATTTATCAAATGCTTCCTCATCATCAAGTTCGCATTTTGGTTCTTCAGGTCGTGTTCTCTGCATTCTCTTTTCCTCTGTATTGTCTTTGGTTCACATATCTCCTTTATGAGCTTGCACTCTCGTCTCGTGTCTCCTCTCTTTTTGGTATCTTACCTTCCTTCTTTAGGAAGGTTTCTGACCTATCCCGTTCCTTCTGTTAGAAGGAAGCTCGAGACTGCAAGTTTCTATGGTACTTCGGGCTGACAACCCATTTTTCCATTCATGAGAGTGGTTGAATTCAACCACCAATCCTTTCCTTCATTAACTGATTTATTTCCTCTATAGATATCATGGATTGTACTTCAAGGCTTCACCCCCCAACAGTCAGTTATGGGAAATTTAACAATAATACATTTACATCGTCCACATGCCTTAGCATGGTAATCCTATTTTATGATTAATTACAAGCTGGGGGAAACAGGGTGTTACACAGAGGTCTAGGAGGATCCAGAATGCTCATAGAGTTCCAATAGGATCCATAAAAGATCAAAATTCAAGCATCCCAAATTCTCTCTAAAATACCATCAATGCATAGAGCACAACGATAAATTTCCAATGACGCAAAAATCACCTCAATCAGAGTTCGTATGCAAAAGATATGGCAAGTCAAAGTTCAAGTCAACTAGGTCAAAGGGAAAAGTCAAATGGGTCAAGGTGACACATGTCACCACTACAAAGGTGACACGTGGAATGACCGTACAACTATATGGAAATGATGTGGCCACACCCCAAGGGGCTATGTGGCATGATCATACATTGACTGGGAAAGTGATGTGGCAATCATACATATTACATGGACTAATTGTTTTTCAACACATGGCAAGGATAGCGCAATGAGATAGTACCACGTGGCAATCTCCCATTGGCCATTAATGGTTAATGTTTATTTAAATTATGAGAGTCGACAGGGGTTGAACCTATGACCTCCATAAATATTACCCAAGCCTCCGATACCAATGCACCATACAAATGTTACTTAACCATATTGGGCGCCAAATTTATTTGAATTGATGTATTGCAATGGATGGCGGAAAAAAAGGTTGAGGGCTTAAGACCTTGACCCATAGATCTATTGATGTATCATATAACCATAACCATAATCTCCATAGAGGGTTTAAACTATATGCCATATATATATATATATATAACAACCACAATATGTTATAGAAAAAAAACGAGGTTCGTGGAGGATCGAACTTGCGACCTCATCCATGCTAACCCAATGCCTTAATCATTACGCCAAAGGTACCTCATGTTAAGGAATGCCCATGACATTGTATTTAACTTCGACTACAAAATATGAAGGGGAGTTAAGGGTCCGTGACCTATATAATGGGTGTGAATTCCCATGTCTTGACATAGACTGAGGGTGTGGATCTTGATATGGCACAGATCCCGAGGAGGAGGTACTGTATATACACGTAGATTTAAGTGTTGAGAAAATTCCAAGTATGGTGTGTCTTGATATGTGTGCCATATCCTGATCCACACCCTCGATATGTGTGCATACATGGGAATTCACTCCCATTATATAGGTATAATGGGTGCCCATTTGTGTGTTGATAAAAGGCTAAGTATGGTGTGTCTTGATATGCGTTCCATGAGGTATAATGACTGCACCTAGGAAAATTTGTACTCAAATTTCTCAGAATTTTGCAAGGAATTCAATGGTGAACTCATTTTCTTGTTTTGAGTAGTGGAATGTAAGATAGTCTATTAAATTGGGTTTTTGTAAGCCCATGCTGTAATATAATTTGGTATTTTGAGATGATGTAGAATAGTCATACTATCAAAGAGGACTTGAAGATGAAGTGAATTATATCATCAATATGTGTAATTTGAGTTCTTTTATTTCCTGTTGTGTCATCTCATAAATATGCAAAATAATCATCAATTTATGAGTTTTTGGATAAGAAGCACATCATCATTTTTCTGCAAATCACCTCAATACGATCAAGAATTTATTTTGAATCAAGTTAGATGCTATATGTATATTTTTAAAGGGATAAGTGGTATCTAAGGATTTTCAGATCACTTATCGACCATTGAAGCTCTCACTATCCATGTGTCGACATACTTCCAGATAGGCAATCTTACCTATCCATGTGTCTTTCCCATTCAATTTCGGTTTCATTTTTTGCATGTGTGAATGCATATTGGGGAAATGAGAGTTGGCCATAATGTTTTCTTTCTACCCTCCTTTTTCCTTTCCCTCCATATCCACAACCTAACCTCCTTTATGAATCTACCCTAATACTTCCACATGCGTACTGAGTTTCCTCTTAGGAAATCCACACACTAGTCACCATTAAAAATGACAACCATACGATCTCTAACCCTCGAACTAGGAAACATTACCCCATGAATGTGCCCTAACCTCTTGAACCTATCATGGCCTTGCCTGACATCATGGATATTTTCCTTCGATGGCTCCAATATCTAGAGGGACCGGGCCCGAAAAAACTACCTTGACCAATCCCCAATATTTTCCTCGACCCTTTTTTCAATTCACCTATGGGATGAGTTCGTGTTTTCATTAAATAGTTTAAGAAAGAGCCTCAGGCAGACCCAAACCTGGTGACATAATACTCCAATAAGGTCTCCTGGTCATACCTCTCGTTGATAGATAACCAAATTTTGAATCTCAATAACCATATCAACAAGGTTTAAACAAATCTAACCGATATAGACTTACATATCGACAAGGTTTAGATGAACCCCGCCGACATAAACCTACCTTATCGGTGAGTTAGTTATGTGGGTGCCGATACATAGTTAAAGTGGCTATCCTTCCCTAAGACTTAGTCAAAACTTTGGACTAAAAGAGTAATATCTACAAAGTTCCTTCGATTAGCGCTGATACGAGTTTCTTTATCTCGGTGAAGTTTACATGATCATCGTCAGTGCTATCTTTCACATATCAGAGTAGTTGGTGCAATTAGCGCTGGTACTACCTTTGCATATTAGGGAATTTAGTGTAACCAATGCCGATGAAGACTCTCCTACTTATCGATGATGTTGGTATCATTGAGGCCGATACATCAAATATCTTCCTCCCTTGGACACTTGACCTAAATTTTGACCATACTTTCACCATGTCACCCATTCTTGTTTCCTCATCAGACACACACTCACCTCTCCATATCAACACAAGTATCTCCTTAAGCATCAATACAGGTCTATATCCATGAGTTTTTCATTAACTCCCCGATTCTGTCCAAAATCCCAAAAAATCACTTAATTGTAGGAACTAATGCCAGACTTTTCTTGCATTACTTCTTAGCCCTCTGAGATAATTAGAATTTGATATTAAAAAAAACTATATTCTAATGTATTAATGATGAATATGTTTATTGCAGATTCAAGTATGTCTCCATGAAAGTAAGCAAACACTACCATCAAAGCCCCCATGGAAGAAACCACTACAAGCGGAAGCCACCAGGAGGAAGAGGCCGACCTCCTAGGACCAATTTATGATGATACTAAAGGATTTATAGACAAGGAGAATTCAATTAAATGGAGCGAAGTCTATCAGATGTTCAACAACCAAATATTCCCCAAAGAAGCAAAAGACGACCCTAATATTGAAATCTTTAGGAACATTAGGAAGTCAAAATTACACAAGGTGGAAACCCATGCAATAATATTCCCATGCACAAATGAAATCTCATGGATAGTGTGACATGTAGACCTGGACAATAGATACATCCTCAATGCTAAGGAACACCCCATAACATCATTCCAAGCATAGAATATAGCCTCCTGCTATCATTTGGAGAAAGGGGATTTATCATTGGATGAAGAAGTTATCAAGAAGTTCCCACTTAAGGAAAATGATTTGTGCAAATTTTGGTACAAGCCTGAAAAATTGTTCAAAATAAGATCCTCAAGAGAGTACTCCACTAACCGTTGAAACACACACAAACACTGAGAGGGGAGGGGGGGGGTGAATCAGTGTTTGGAATTTTTGACTGCTTTTCACACTTTCATAGATTAACTGAATTAGATATATGCATCTCAATTAATTATTCATAAACATGTATAACACAAACTGTATGAAGTAGATAAAATATCTTTCTTTTATTTATTTAACTTGAATGAATACAAATAAAATCAATCCTTTAATATCTTCAACTTCAACTGAATATGAGAGATCCAACTCTTTGATACAAGACCCAACTTGTAGTTCTCATATCCAACTGAGAAATGAGGAATCCAACCCTCATAACAAGACCCAACTTGTTGATCTAAGATCCAACTGAGATATGAGAAATCCAATCCTCATAACAAGATCCAACTTGTTGATCTCAGATCCAACTGAGATGTGAGGAATCCAACCCCCATAACAAGACTCAACTTGTAAACAAGCACCAACCCGATAGAATGAACTTTCATTCAATCCATTATATATATTTATATCCACCAAGACACACTCTTTTCACCACATGTTTTTGGTTTATATAGTATTTGAATAGGTATAAGATTGAACCAATATGTCTTTTGACAATGAACCATTGCACCTCTTCATTCTAACCTTATCAATAAACAATTGATTTTAACTTAAACATACTTCGAATCTTTTGTTAGTTTGTTTATCCCTTCATGCATAAATTATCTTGAAGCAACAATGAACTCGTTTGGTGTCAATCTTTGTCGAATTACTCTACATGCCTTAAGTTGTTTACATAAGATGAATTCTGCATGAGACGCTTCCTTCAATTTCAAACGTTTTTCTATTAGCGCTTTTCTCCTTCCACCCTTATTCTTCTACATGAGACCATATTCAAATTCCAGAGGGCTTATATACTTCTATTCCCTTTTCACTCCTTATTATCTTCTTTACCTTATCACACAAATGACGTTGGAACCAGGCTCTTTGGTACTTCGACCTTCGGGATTTCCAGCCTTTATAGACTTCCAATTCTCTCGGAATAAATTTTGCCAATATAAACTTCACCGAAGTGCATATACTCTCTTCACTAGTAGATCAGACGGTCGATATTTAATCTCCCGTTGAATGGATGATCCTGGCTCATCCAGAGGCTTCAACAAAATTGGCGATCATGACTTAATTTTCAATTGAGATGGACGATCCTCATTCATTTCGACATTCCAAGACTCAGAGATCCTTTAAGTAACTCAACTTCCTTTACTTTTAAGTTGGTCAATGTCGAAGTTGACTATTGCCAGGTAACTCTGATCTGACGGTTGACAAGATTCCGGGGCTTCAAAAATATGGGACTCTGGGAATTTGAGCTTTACCCTGTCCTTCAATTATCACTGAAGCACCGAATAGGTCCACCACTGTGGATCTTCCCCTAACTCAATCCGACGGTTTCTGTTTACTCCAGGATTTTGTGCCTTTGGCCACGCTTATCCTATCTTTCCACTACACTTCGTTGATATCAAGGGACTAAAGAGTCCCCAACACCAATATCTAAACCTCCCATGGGGCTAGGCAGGAAGAGACGAGAATGTCACCCTGTCTTTAGAGCCCCAACAAGAAAACACATTAAACTCTAGGCTAAATTTCCTCTAACCTAAAGTCCAAGCATGAAATCCTTTTGCTTTGTATTTTCTTTTAAAAATATTTGATTTTTGTTTAGTTTTGCAACTTTAGAATTTTGTATTTGCTTCTGTGTACGAGTTCATAAAGTTGAAATAGCGAAGTTAAATTAAAACTTAAAAGAAATTAAACAAGTAAAGAAAAAATGCACAAGAAAACCCTAACTTAATAATATTTTTGTATTTATTTTATAAGAAAGTTAACTAAGACAAAACTAATGACGAGTTAAAATATGTTAGTGCTAAAGTGAAACAATTAAAAGAAAGGCATATTAAACAATAAATTAGTTCAAAGACTATCAAAATAAATTATAGTAACACTATAGTGATGTAATTTTTTTTAATTTTCTTTAAAAGTTAAAATGTAATAAATAATAAGAGAACTAAAACAATAACATAAATAAAGGAAGTAAACAAAAGTTTGTATCTATTAAAACTAACGAATAAAAATAAAATGAAAGAAACTTATATACACAATTTTACAAAAGTAATAAATCCATTAGTTTGTTTTACTTTATTTTTTTTTTTAAATTTTTAAGTGTTGAATTAAGAAAAAGATGAAGAAAATTGAGATTTAAAAGAAAATATATAAAGAAACAATTTGAGAGCTTAAAAGATTTTGATCTTTATTTAAACATGTTCCCCATACAATTCTTGAATTTTTGGAATTTACAAGTCTCTGCATAGACTTGGATCAAGTATTTATCCTTTAGCCATTTTAGAACAAAGTTACACTAGAACGATAAAAAATGAAAGAAGAAGAAAACTGAGCCAAAATTGAATGAAGCAATGGTGGTGATAACACAAGGTGAAAACCTGCATATAAGAAACTGATTAGCGCTGAATAAAATCATGCCTAAATACAACAAACTGGCCCAAAAGGAACTATGAACTTAACGCATATTCATGTGCAAACTTTAGATTAATACACAATTATATTTTACTGACAAAATTAGAATCGATTGCCATCAATGATTTCCTTCGTGGAGATTTGGAATTTGTAGTTTGTACAATTTCCACAGGTAAGTAGTAATACAACACGGATTTTCCATCATCAATTTCAAGGGGATATGATCATTCATAATCTGGCTTATGTAACATGTGATATAGAACTAAATGGCCTATGTTTAAATTTGTTGTCTCCGCTGGTTGTGTATCATAAATATCTGGCTTATTCATTTAATAAACAATTCATTTGTATAATACATCCACATCATGCCTGAAAGAAACAATGCGCGAAGGCTCTCGATATTGTCATTTGTATGATGTTCGAACTAAGACTGACCCCAGATGATAATGTACCTTATCAGATTTTCTATGATCATTTTTTTGCATTGAAAGAGAGAGCAATGATAAAATGTGGTTGGGAATTCGTTTTTACATACCATATAATTTTGTTGAATATCAAACTTTACGAATGGGCCAATTGTCTCTCCTTGTGTACCCCAAAAAATATCCATAAGCGAGGCTTGGATTTGATGTTTCTTTAGTGCTCGTTCTTTCTTTTTCTTAAGTTCTAGCTTCGCCAAAGTAATCATACACTGTCACATCCATTATTACTCGGGTTGATATCTTGCAAACTTGCCACGCCTTATATCTGGAATGGGAAACAAGGGGTCAAAATGTTGTTGATCCCAGATAACACATCTGCTCCAGGGAAATACATGTTCCACAGAGGAAATGAATACTGCAAAATTCTAGTCAAGATCGTTTATATGATTTTCCATCTCAAGAGACATCAAGAGATATCCATGTAGAACTTAAGTTTATTATCGACTTCATTGTAGTCAAAACTTGAATATATCTACTTGTATTCGATTTGAACACATCTTTTATACGTATTAAATATAATATATTCCCTCGACCACTTCATACATTTTCCAAGATTTAGACCATGGAATAATTACAAATAACATTGACCACAGTCTTTGACATTGGAACCTTCAAATTATTCCATTTAGCAATTTCTTGTAACATGAAGTCATTGCCATGTATCTATTATTACTTTGTAATATATTCCTTCAGTGGA
>ML813649.1:13866-24348 GCA_009831015.1 Picea engelmannii | reverse complement strand
GCCTCATGCAATGAGGTGGAAACAATTTATTAATGACTTCCAACAAATTCCTGAAAATTAACGGTTTGTTGGATTTTTGTCTCTTTGATTGTTGCCACCTATCTCCAAGGCTTAGAATCCAATGGAGGAGATGGGATTTGACCTACTAAGGTTATTTGGATGCTATTTTCTATTTAAGGAAGGAGAGATCTCTTCGAGAGGGGGGATTCATGAGCCAAGAGAGGCTAGAGAGAGTAGGAACAAGCAGTTTTCATGTGTGTGTTAATTTGTAAGCCCGTGGGCATTTTACGATTGTAAGCTTTACTGCTATTGGAGACTCATGAGAGCTGTGATTTCAGATTGTAACTCTTTTGTTTATATTTCTTCTTATTTGAATATATTGCAGATTTTAGGATCAAAGGATGTCAATGATTTATGGATCCCTAAGCAACAGAGGATCTGTTGTATTTTTCCCATCAATCATTTTTTATATTCAAGTATTTGTTGATTCATCAAATTGAGAGGATCTCTATTTAGTGAAAATTCTATCTTATGTTTTCCTTCTTCATTCTTCCACCTATCAACATATAATCTTATTTTCTGTTGAGCAGCTTTAGTGCCTTCGATGAGTAGAATGTTTATGACTCCATTGCCCATTGGTGTAGCCTAATGATCTACGGTTTGCTTCCCTCTCCCTTTCTTTCTCCATCTTGATAATCCACCTATTCAAAACCAAAATTATCTTTTACATTCTGATGGGTGCTGAGCTTACACTTTAGCAGTCAAAGTGTGACTTTCAGTGCTAACATTTTTGGCGCCGTTGCCGGGGACAGATTTGAGCAGATTGAAAAGCTCCCTGGGAAGAACGACACTGCACACCTCCAGCTTTAGATGGTGACTGAAGTTGGACACCTTCAAGACTGCACATTCACCATGGCGACTCCATTGTTCAAAATCTGTTGGTGACTCCACTGGAATGAGACAAATTAAATGGCTATGAAGGCTATCCTGGCTAGGAGGTTTTCCCCACTCTATTTCTCAACCATAGATGGTTATCCACATCCCGTGCCTCAGATTGATGAATGGAAAGATCTGCTGCCCAGATTTTATGAAGGTGAGGATGACAACCCTTTTGATCATGTTCATGAATTTCATGCTTTGATGCAATAGCTTGACATCCATCATGAAGATATATTGATGAAAATGTTCATGTATTCATTGGAAGGCTATGCAAGGAAATGGTATAGAACACTCCTTGCTTCTAGTATTTCCTCTTTGAAATACTTTCATGATGTTTTTTATTCTCATTGCAAGATAATTTATCCAGCTGAAAGACTTTTTGAGAATTTTTGTGAGGGGTATGCATCATATATTCAAGATTCAACAAGTGATTCCTCTAGCGGTGATGATGAAGGGGATGATTGCAGAGAGAAAGACTTAGATGATGAGTTTCATTATGATTTTCCTAAATTTGAAGAACAAATGCATCATTCATGTCAAAATTTAGGTCCCTAAGAGAAAGATCAATATGGACAATCCATCATTTCCTTTTCTCCTCCTTTTCTTGATTCTTTAAGCCAAGAGGTCATTTTAGGTTCAGAGTTATTTCATCATGAGGATTGTGTTGTAGCTTGTCATGACCGAATTAATAGCTTACAAGTTGTTGTTGTAATCCCTCCTATTGTTTTCCCTGGGGGAGCAGCTCAATTGGCAAGTGCCGTGAAAATGAAGTTCCAAAGAGGTCTCGAGTTCAATTCCCCCTGACTAATCTAGTGTGTAACGCGTGGGGCCACTATCCACACCTGGAGGTTATAGTGGTAGCAGTTGGATAACACGACCACGTGTAATGCGAGTACGTGCCCAACTAGTTGCTGATTCCGCCAGCCATAAAAAAAAATAAAATCCCTCCTATTGTTAATGAACCAGTGTGCCATGATTTTCCAAGTTTTGATGACTATGAGGATGTTTTCACTGAACAACCAACTGTCCCAACTATTGTACTAATCCCCTCAACCATTAATAGTCAAATGGTCATTGATTCAACTTTGTATGATGATTATGAAGATGATTTACATGAACAGTCTGTTGAAGACCTGATATCAAAGAAGTACCCTTTCCATCAAAGCAACAATAACTTGTTTCAACCCTCATGTCATATTTTTGTTGCTGAAAAAGAAGAAAAAGATGATAATCTAAGTTTAGAAGGTGAAAAACTGAGGAATTGGGACCATAAGCCGAACTATGATGAATATACCTCATAATTAGAAGATAAGACAAAATAATGTAGTTTCCCAAGCACTTCTAATTGTGATAAACTGCCCTATCAACCCCCTATTCCTCATGAAGACACAAGCTCAATTTCATCAAGCAACCAAGATCAAATGCCATGTGATCAGATGAGAGAGGTTAAAATTAAAGAAAGAAAAGCATCACGAAGGCTTTTTCCTAATACACCTCATGGCCAGGAGTGGACTAAGGCCATATGCATTGAGGATGAATAAGAAAATCAACAAGCCATCCAACAACCAAGCATAGTGGAGGAAGGACCTAATGCAATACTTTTCATTTTTACACAAATCAATGTCGTAGGGGAAAGTATTGATGATGTTTTTCAGGATCCATTTGCATTATGTCTGCAAGAAGCAAGTGGGCCTAGGCTCATTGATTTCTTCAATGGAAAGTGTCTTGCCAAATGTTTCTTTGATGTGCCTTCAAGTAGGAATTATCTCTGGTGCTTAAGGAAACACATTTCAAAGCTTCAAACAATTGAAAAAATGATGAAATGGGTTCATTGGTTGTTTCATGTAACTTGAATTCTTCATTTTCCCAATAATTAGGGCAGGTGTGTGCAATAAGCTTGCTGGACAAGCATCGTTTTCATCATTTTTGTCAGTTTCAGTTGAACGTCACAGATCAAAGTAGATTGCAAAGGTTAAAGGTTGGGAGCAACCCTAGGATAAGGCATTGAAACTACAAGAGTTCTTAGAGCCTCACAGGGAGGACTCTATCCCCCATGGAGCCTACATTAGCACAAGATTGGTTTATGTCTCAGCTTTGCATAAGTCCTTCATTATTCATTTTGGAAAATGAATATAATTGTTATGGGATATTTTATTTATTTTGGGGTAAATTAAAATTATATTGGGTTATGCCCAATCTCCAAGTTCAATCATTAATCGACATCTCAAGACAACACTATCCAAAGACACATGCCAATGCCATCATATCGATCAAGTTATACACAAAGTGCCAAGAGAGAGACCAACATTCAAATTTAAGGTGTCAAGTTTCAAGAACAAGCATTGACAACACTCTCACAAGGTTCCAAGAATCAAAAGAGCCCATGGGAAGTGTTTACAATTATCGATGGTTGATACAACTATAAATGCACAGGCGAGCGTTACCAAAAGGCGCTACCGAAATTTTGGCAGAGACCAAATTATGCAAAATTATTTTGTAAGGACGCTTCTGCCAGTTTTGAGTGACTAACTTAAAAATTGGATTGTGAACAATTGAGACGGTATTTTTGAAACTTGGAGGAGGTTTTTGTTCATCACATTCCAAATAACAAAAACCCCTCTCAGTTTTTCAAAATGTATTATTTTTTGAGAGATATTAGACATATAAGTGGCGCTACCAACTGTTTTACAACGACGCTACCAGATTTCCTATAGCGGTCACGGTTTTGATATTTGCCTTGTTGGGAGGTTGCCACCCGTCAAGGAGGATTTGAATGGATTATAAAGGATCAATTAGATGTCAAGGGACACCTAGACCTAAGATTTAGCTCCATCAAAGGCCTCATGCAATGAGGTGGAAACAATTTATTAATGACTTCCAACAAATTCCTGAAAATTAGCAGTTTGTCGGATTTTTGTCTCTTTAATTGTTGCCACCTATCTCCAAGGCTTAGAATCCAATGGATGAGATGGGATTTGACCTCCTAAGGTTATTTTGATGCTATTTTCGATTTAAGGAAGGAGATATCTCCTGGAGAGGGGGGATTCATGAGCCAAGAGAGGCTAGAGAGAGTAGGAGCATGCAGTTTTCCTGTGTGTGTTAATTTGTAAGCCTGTGGGAATTTTATGATTGTAAGCTTTACTGCTATTGGAGACTCATGAGAGATGTGATTTCAGATTGTAACTCTTTTGTTTATATTTCTTCTTATTTGAATATATTGCAGATTTGAGGATCAAAGGCTGTCAATGATTTATGGATCCCTAAGCAGCAGAGGATCTGCTGTATTTTTCCCATCAGTCATTGTTTATATTCAAGTATTTGTTGATTCATTAAATTGAGAGGATATCTATTTAGTGAACATTCTATCTTATGTTTTCCTTCTTCATTCTTCCACCTATCAGCATATAATTTTGTTTTCTGTTGAGCATCTTTAGTGCTTCGATGAGTAGAATGTTTGTGACTCCATTGCCCATTGGTGTAGCCTACTGATCTGTAATTTTCTTCCCTCTCCCTTTCTTTCTCCATCTTGCTGATCCACCTATTCAAAACCAAAATTATCTTTTACATTCTGATGGGTGCTGAGTTTACACTTTAGCAGTCAAAGTGTGACTTTCAGTGCTAGCACATAGTACTTGGGAGTAGGGATGCCAAATACATTGCCTACATGAGGGCCTTGGTGTGAAATATGCAAGACACATGGGCATGATCCTTATCACTTCCCTATGATGCAGAATTACAACACAAAACCGAAGAGTACTTTATGTAACTTTTGTAAGTCAATGGGGCATGAAGAAAAAAATTGTAGAACCCTGGAGTTAATAAAGGAAAGAATTTCAGATGCATACAAGATGCAGGCTGAGTTGATGACAAGACAGGCTGTGCCACAGTTTGGCAATGTGCATTAATTCCAAGCAGTGCCAGAGTTTCTACAACCTCCACAGTATAATCAAGCACCACAATATCATCAACAGAACATGGATCCACATGGGAATAGAGGAGGATTCAGAGGTAGAGGAAGAGGAGGAATGGGCAGAGGCAGGGGGCCTATTATCTGCCATAGCTATCAACAACAAGGAAAATATGCCAGAGATTGTCCTCAACAAAAACAACATGTATGTACTATCACACATCAGATCAAATGCCAAAAGAATTCCCGAAGTTAATGATGAAGATCCGGGAAAAGAGGAATCTAAATAACTAGAATGCTCAATGGATTTCTCCAAAATAAGGGATCCTAGGAGGAACATCAATACAGTGACTAGAGGAGGAGTGAAGAGAGGAGAAGATGCACATGATCAAAAGAAGGAATCTCGGTGTTGGATTTAGAAGAACACTTAACCAAAGTAGCAGCTTGACGCAAAGAAGGAGAAGGAAACGTTCAAGGAAGAAAAGAAGGAGTTACATAAGGAGAATGTAGCCTCCACATAGAATACTGCACAGAGGTATGATACTCATATTTTTGATATGCCTTAGTCTTTGGATCATACTTACAAAGGAGAGAAAACAAACAAAGTAACTTAAAGAATCTCCTGGAATCTTGCATTAAATTACTTAACAATAAGAATGCCATGGATTTGTTTAAAAGTATGCTTGAGAAATATAGCATAGAGGAAGGGACAGGAAAAAAAACCAAAGAAGATTAATCAAGTTCATATAAAGAAAAAAATAACAGAGAGTTCATATTGAATGCAAATATATGAAACTTTAACATGGGAAATGTGATCATAGACTTAGGATCAAATGTCAAAATTTTGCCAAAGAAGACTTGGGAAGCAATGGGAGAACCTAGACTAGGGTATTCCAATATCTAATTAAAGCTAGAAAACCAGCAGAGAGTGATTCCCATAGGTATATTAAAGATTACAATAGTGGATCTAGATGGTGTGTGCACCACAACATACTTTGAAGTAATGGAAATGGTGGATGAGTCTATACCATTTCCAACGCTACTGGAAAATGATTGGGCCTTTGATAATCAGGCTATAATTAATTTAAAGACTAGAAAGATGATATTTGAAGCTGGGAAATTTAGGGTAGTAGCACCTTTATTGATCCGGATTATTTTGAGAACGACATGAAGACATAAATATAACCAAGATATAACAATGAAATACACAAAAAATATGGAAGAGAGAACAAAAATACAGTGAAACCCAACTTCTATTACCGAATAAGATAGAAAAACACCGTAGAACACAAACTGGAAAAATGGGGTAGCTTATCTCTGAAAAGAAAGAGATGTTGGCTACGCTTCCTTCACAAGAAGATTTACATCACACTCCATTGCATGCTTAAAGGGCCTCCTTCACCTCAATTATATAGGAGAGAGTGAGAGGAGAACAATTCCCATGATGCATGTGGGATAAATTGGACTAAGTTTATAAAATTCCATAGGCATGTAAAATACTAGCACTTCCCGAGCGGTCACCCATCCCAGTACTACTCTAGACCGAGTGCGCTTAACTGTGGAGTTCTAATGGGATCCGATGAATTAACACTATGTTGTAGGAATGTACATAAAACCATTATATGATGTCTGTAATTAACAAATGAAGATGGCATTACATTCCATTCCCCATCAAAAGGGTGAATGTCATGGTTTATCAAAACTAGAGTCTCAAAATGGTGATTCAGTGGAAAAGGTGGATGGCCACCGAGATCCATATGGATCATTCCTCCCCCCTTAGGAAGCAATGGTCTCCATTGCGTTGAGTGCCTGGGGTAGAGGGAAAAGCGTTTGCTAAATCTGCATCTTGATGAGCTGCTTTCCTTGTTAGAGAAGTTGTGCCCCTTAGCTTTTTGAAGGTTGTCACGAACCTGTGGCTGGAAGGATTGGACCTTTTTAACAAGTCTGGCTACACGATATTTCTGTGTGTATAAGGAATTTTTGCACTTTGCTGCAATCTTGTTGGCCTGCTTTTGTTGGATAGAAGGTGCTTGGGCCAAGGCTGTAGTGGTTGCAGTATCCTTCTGTTCACCTTTTGAACAGATTGTGAAGAACCTAAATTTTGTAGTATGAGATACTACCTTGCGACACTGTTTAGGTGGGACATTAGTCGGAACCACCTATGGTATCCTGTAGAGATGAACCCCCATAGTAACAATGACACTACGGGGTCGAGACTCATAGATAGCATGGCGCTTCCACATATATGGCTGGCCCAAGAGAACATCACAAACATCCAGCGGGGCAACATCACATAATACCTCATCCTTGAAGGGCTGGATGTCGTATGACAATTGACACTGCTGGCTGACACAAAGATCTTGACCCTAGAGAAGCCACCCAATGTTGTATGGTCATGGGTGTGGTGTTGTTGGCAAATCCAACTGCTTGACAACCTCTGCTGAGATGATGTTCTTTTGGCTTTTGCTATCAACAATAAAATGCAGTGGGATCCCCTTCACCCACAACCGTGAATGGAAGAGTTTCTCCCCCTCCTCAGGATCCTCTTCTGGTTGGATTGTTATAGCTGCGACAATAGCAGTGGGTTCTGCATCAATGATCTGTCTCCTTTTATTATTTTCTGAATCAGGGTCCAAGTCGAGGTTCAACTCTTTGTCTTTGAGCTCGACCACCAATGATTGTATTGAGTGAAATTCATCAGTGTTGTGCCAAGGGTTGTTGTGAAACTCACACAACTTTTCAATGTCTTTCTTAGACTTCCCGTTACCCTTCTTTGCTTGCAGCTGGGATTGGCTCTCTTGAGATTGGCCTTCCTTGCTCTGTCCATGCTTCTCCCACTTACTCTGCTGGTTGAATTTTTGCTCAATTTTGACTGCATATCGATAAGCAACTCCCAGTGAAGAGATGTCCAAGAAATCCATCTATGTTTGGATGTACCTATGTAGACCATGTTGACAAATATTTAACAGATAGCGAATGCTTGTCATTGATGGCAAGTACAACAATGAAGATGGCATGAGTACAGAAAGTATGAAATAGATGGGAATTATTAGAAGACGTTGTAGAGAAGATTCGAATAAGCTCAGAAGAGATAGTGCAGAGGATTGTTGGCAGATCATCGATGGCAAGATCAGAGTAAGCGGAACAAAGTAAGGTCAGGAGGAGAAGCAACATTTCTGATCATTGGATCCCATTTACAATTCCCGATGATCGTCAGATCAAGTGTTGATCGGGACTGCTCGGGAGGAGAAGCAACATTTCTGATCGTTGGATCCCATTTACAATTCCCGATGACCGTCAGATCAAGTGTTGATCGAGACTGTTGATCCCACGCCATTTCGGAGTTTCGCGACTTGCGACTTGGAGAGGCAAGAAATATAACCATAGAAATCGCGATTTAATCGCAGCCGTCAGATCAAGATGTGATCTGGACCGTTGATCCGAATCCATTTCGGAGTTTCGCAACTCGCGAATTGGAGAGGCAAGAAATATAACCATCGAAATCGCGATATGCGAAATCACAATTTAATCGCATCCATCAGATCAAGGTGTGATCTGGACCATTGATCCGACTCCATTTTGGAGTTTCGCGACTCGCGACTTGGAGAGGAAAGAAATATAACCATCGAAATCATGATTTAATCGCAGCCGTCAGATCAAGGTGTGATCTGGACCGTTGATCCGAATCCATTTCGGAGTTTCACGACTCACGACTTGAAGAGGCAAGAAATATAACCACCAAACTCGCGAGATGCGAAATTGCGATATGATCTGAGCCATTGAATTAAGATCAGATCTGGACCATCGAATCATAGGACAAGTCGCTGACTTGGAGTCAACGGAGGATGGTGTGGAAACTCGCGAGATGCGAAATTGCGATATGATCTGAGCCATTGAATTAAGATCAGATCTGGACTGTCGAATCATAGGACAAGTCGCTAACTTGGAGTCAATGGAGCATGGTGTGGAAACTTGCGAGATGCGAGATCGCGATAAGATATGGACTGTCGGATCTATGGATATTTCAACCGTCGATCAGACTCAATGAAGTTTATAAACTTGCGAAATATGAAGCGCCTTTTGGCACAACTTATGGTCACCACCGGTGGTCACGAGAAGGGAGAGGAGTCAGTTCAGATAAGCTCCATTCAGAGTTTTGGGGATCACAAATTGGAGAGTCGAGATGCCTCATCTCCAGATACACAAAATGCGAATTCACGAAAAGCACTTTATGCATAAGTGCTTGGTCATGGCCTTGGTCATATAGAGGAAGGAGCTAGCGCAGAAAAGATCTATATCGGAGTTTCAGAGATCGCGATATGAAGTGTCGAGACACTTGGCCATAGGAATGCCGAAATGCCGAAACCCAATTTAAAGGCAAGATTAATAAATTTCATCCAATGGTGCAGATAAACTTGAATATGATCAGAGGGCTACTGTTCTCTCTCACAGTTAATTCATCAGTTATGAATCAATTAGCAAAACTGATTCATGATTCTTGATCGGTTGGCGTTTCAGTTGCTTAGATGGTTTTTTCTTTTGCCTCAGAAGATTCGAAGGGTAACGACTGTGGGGGTGGTGCATAAAAGAAAAAGATACAGACAATGCGTGGTTGGGAGTTCTGGACTAAAAATGAATTAAACTGTAAGAAAGGGAAAATCACAGTATGCGTAGTGTGAGACTAAAAGTATGCGTAGTGTGAGACTGAAAGTATGCACAGTGTGAGATAAAACTCAGAGAAGAGTAACAGATGAGGAAAAGACTTGAACTAGAGCAGAATGACAGAACAAGTTGAAGCAGAGAAGAATTGCAGAACAGTTAGAAGAAGACCAGATTTACAGAACAGAGAAGAAGTGGTAAGAATCGATTTATCTGTGTAGTTGGTTGTTTATTTATTCATTTATATTCCAGGGTGGTTGAGAGGTGCTAGGGAGGACTTTTTTCCTCAGAGGTTCAAGTGGGAGCTTGAACACAGGGAGTTGTAGCTTCCATCTGGTTGCAGCCAAAGAAACCAGGGTGGCAGGGTGGTGCAAGGGAGAACAAGTGTTCTCTGTTATACAGGTTGGAGCCTGTGTAACTGGAAGTTGGTGCTTCCATCCATTTGGTGCTGGAACATTAGGGGATTTGGTGCTTCCTTCTAGTGGGTGTTAGAGAAACAAGAGATTCGATTCTCTCAAACAAGTTGCAGCTTGTAAAACAGAGGTAGCAACCTCTCGTTGAGTTGGTGCTCAATTATAGATGATGTACAAAACTTAAAAGACTACCTATCATTTCGAAGAAGAAGAGGTTTTCTCCCTTTATGGGTTTCCTCGTGAAAATATGTCTCTGTGTATACCTTAGGTGTGATTGATTCTGATTACTTTTATTTTCCATATGCTATATAATGTTGATGATCAATTGAAGAAAGATTAAGAATGTATTAATAGACTTAAAATTGTTTAAGCACAATAATAACTAATTCACCCCCCCCCTCTCAGTTGTCTTAGTAATTTAAACAATTGGTATCAGAGCGGGTTCCTTTTATTCAAAGGTAGATCTATAAGCTTAAACATGACAAGTCATGAAGGGACTTCAGCCTCTAAGCCCCCTCTGTTTGATGGAACAAATTTTTCCTTCTGGAAGATTAGAATGAGAAC
>ML813648.1:63280-96409 GCA_009831015.1 Picea engelmannii | reverse complement strand
AGATTGAGAAGAGGAGAAATAGAAGCAGAAGATGAGAAAAAGGCAAAGAGACTCATAAAAGTTGGATTGTGGTGCATCCAATACCACCCAAGAGATCGTCCTTGCATGAGCAGGGTTGTGCAAATGTTAGAAGGAAATGTAGACGATGTGCCCGATCCTCCCCAATGTTTCAATTGCCTAGCTACACCCGAAAGACCTACGCTATTTTCCATGGAAAGATCTTGTTCAATTTAGATTGATAGTCAGAAAGCCGTGGTCTTACGCTCCCCTAGTTAAAACGTCACTGTCAGTGAAATGTTATTTTGAAATTTCAAAGGGAAATAGTCCATACAATCAACACGGGGATGTTGAAAAAAATAAATGTATTTAAGACTATGAAGAAACTTCTTTTTACTTTTAAGTTTTAGCCTGTCATTTAGCATGCCCTGGTTGGTGTTACAACGATGTTTCAAATGTTAAACGTACGAATAAACTGAAAGTCTCCTACCTTCCTCTTTGGTACGCCATTATGTCATGTGAATTCCATTGCGACTATTATAACTTGTTTTGTCTTTTATTTCAGATGCGATTATGTCATATGAGTTCATTGGTACCAAAACATAATTTGTCTTTTAAATGCACTTACCTCTCTTTAATCAAATTATATTGTTGTATAATAAGATATATAAAAAGTATACGACCTTACGCAGAAACAGAATCGGCGTCTTTTTTGCTTAAAAGCATGGGCACTAAGTAGTTTATATTCATCCTTTACATCAAAGTTTTTTAGTCCTAAATTTGGTCACTTTCTTAGGGATTCGTCACTTCATGAAATGTTTTGTATTGATATTATTTATAGCATAGAAAAATTTTATGGGCATTGTGTAATTAGGGATAGTTACTTCCTTGAACGTTGTTTTGTTAAGAGGAGAAATCACTTGGGGCCCACTTAATGGAAAATTTTGTCTTAACAGAGAGTAAATTGAAGGAGGAAAGGTTTTAAAATCTGAAAACATGGATTGATTATGCAAAAGGAGCTTAACACAGGCTACTAGGAGCTCAAAACACATGTAACCGAGGTCGTGTGCTAACATGAGGGCTTACACCAGGGACTAGGGGATGCAACTGAGGGTTAAAGGTCGATATTTCAACGTGTGTCATCAAGGCAACGAGATCGACGGCTCAGATTAGAGCGCATACCATATCCCAAGATCTACGATGCATAATGCATATCACACTCGTGACTTGCCCGACCCTTAACAATATTTGATCATGCGAGGGGTGATTTTAAGGCAAGATATGTGGCCATTGTTTATTGGTTTTGCATGGATTTTGGCTATGGCGAAACCACCCTTTTGGCCATGCGATCCCACCTGCGATATTGTGGAAATCACACCATCGTGTGTTCACTCAATGCCTAGTGGGATAGTGATGTGGACCAGTCATGAATGCCTAAGCTCCCACCCAGACATGATGTGGTCGGACATGCAACGAAAGACCACTGCACAGTCATATTAATACACGTAAGCACCCCAGGAATCATCGTTGCTAACTAGAAGTCACATGACCCAACCAGACGAGATCAAGCCTGACAAAGATACCACCTAGGTAACCACATGGACCAATCTTTACCTGCCACATGTTCGTCACATGTTGATGACATAATCAATGATCTCATCTAAATTTATTTTTGCATGGGGATTGATTATGCAAAAGGAGCTTAACGCAGGCTACTAGGAGCTCAAAATGCATGTAAACGAGGTCATGCATTAACACGAGGGCTTACACCAACGACTAGGGGATGCAACTGAGGGCTAAAGGTCGATATTTCAATGTGTGTCACCAAGGCAATGAGATTGAGAACTCATATTATAGCGCATACCATATCCCAAGATCTATGGTGTATGATGCATATCACACTCGTGACTTGCTTGACCCTTAACAATATTTTGACATGCGAGGGGAAGTTGTAAGGAAAGATACGTGGCCATTGTTTATTAGTTTTTCATGGATTTTGGCTATGGGGAAACCTCCCTTTTGGCCATGCGATCCCACCTGTGATATTATGGAAATCAGACTATCGTGTGTTGATTCAATGCCCAATGGGATAATGATGTGGACCAGTCATGAACGCCTGAGATCCCACCTGGACATCATGTGGTCGAACATGCAACAAAATATCATTGCACAGTCATATTAATACACATAAGAACCCCAAGAATCATCGATGTTGACTAGGAGACACATGACCCAACCAGACGACATCAAGCCCGACAGAGATATCACCTAGGTAGCCACTTGGACCAATCTTTACCTACCACGTCTCTGTCATATGTTGATGACATAATCAATGACATCATCTAAATTTTCACGCACCTTGTAAATCTTACGATTATTTCCAAAGCCAAAGTGACGTGTGTCATTAAAACATATGAAAGGTTTTAAAGAGTTTTTAATGATCGATTAAGGTAATTTCAATATTACCAATTCACGACCCTCCAGGTAAACTCTGCATCTTTATAGCGATCTACTAATCCGAAAAATCCTTCGATGCTAATTATTATTTAATTCACATAAACATCTTTAACTTGATTTTGAAATAATAATGATCATTTGACTGATTGCATAATACATGTGAATTTTCTTATCGATCCAAGTCCACTTTAATGATAAACAACTTGCAAATAACTGAGTGAAAATAGAAGAACAATATCAAAATCACATACACAAGTTTGTTAACAGTGTTCACCCAAGTTTGGCTACGTCTCTGGGTCCGCTTCCAATTGAGACCTCTTTATTAATGCTCAAATGCTTGTGTTTTTACAATGACCTTTAACTTGTTGCTCAAACTTAGAAACATAGTTCACCATCAAATTCCTTGCGAAATTTCGAGAAAAATGAGTATAAACTTCATATAATTCTGTTAAGGAACCTCTTGGCACACATTACGATGCAATCCCCAAGTCTTGATACCCTTCGGCATGAACTTCAAGACCAATCTGTACTTTGCAATGTGTATGTGTGACTTGGTTTGTGTATTGGTTAAATAGGGTGTGGGCCCTAACATATGTCTGCAACCTTATGCAATCTTTAAATATAAAAACACCCGCAATCCTTAACAATAGGAGCCAATGGTGCATTGGTTGGTCAGTTGTATTTGTTGGCGGTAGTCCATGGGTTCAAACCCCACGACCTTCGCGTTTTTGTTACATTGGTGGTATATTATATATAACTGTGGCATAAAATGGTTTAACCATTGGTTAAGTATCACTGCAAATATATGAATATGGTTACATTGGATACCATGGGATCAGGGGCTAGCCCTCGAGCCTTTTTCCGTCAACATATAATATTACAACTTTAAATAAATATGACTCCATATATGGTCAAGTGACAATTCGATGGCGCAATGGTAAAGACTTTGTATTGTGTGGATGAGGTCAGGGGTTTGAATCCAATCGACCCCATAAGAATTTTCATAAACCTTAGTCATAAAGGGCCAATGGGAGACTGCCACTCTCATTGGTCCACCTGTACCAACCTTGCCATGTGTTGAATGCCAATTAGACCACTCAAACTATACAATCACCATGTCCCTTGCCCAGTTGTTATAACCCTAAATTGCACCATACATGCATACCTGGCATCAGGCCATCTTACTTACTATTTTTGTCAAAGCCATCACTGAATAGCTCTTCTAAAAAAACATATTTTTGAATATGTATGTGCCCTGCACCACTACTTCCCACGTACACATGCTTTTTGCACCTCTACAGCTCGCGTACGTACGCTAGCTGCACCATTACAGCCCGTGTATACTCACAAAAATTGCAAAAAATAAAAAGTTGCAAGGGGATACGGGCTTTTGGGTAGTTTCCTAACCAATTGACGACCCATAGTCAGTCACCCAACCGAATAACTATCTTTTTGGCATATAAAAGATGGTGTTGGGGTCCCATTCCTACAATAAGCATGAGAGCAAAGAAACTCTGCCCATTTTAGTATTCCCCCTTGCCCCAATTATTTTCCACCACATTGTGAGTTTGAGCCAAAATTCTTTATTCAAAACCTTTTTCCTCCATTGCAAACCCTTGCCATTTCTCTAGAGAGAACTGAAGAGGAGAAAGATATGTGGAAGCAGTTGGAGATTGGTGAAGAGGAGCCCAGGACCGAGTTCAAGGAGCAGTTGTCGGTCTCATATTGTAAGATACTATGTGAGATTAATATAAAGAAATAATTTTTCCATCCCGCCAAATGATATCTTTAATATTTATGATTTATTTATATTTTTCTATGATATCTAACCTATTAATCAATATATAGAATGCATGCTCGTAGTTTCTTGTTTGTCTTTTGGTGAATGCAGGTTGGCCTTGGGAGGAGATCTGCAGTCAAGAAACAACGAAGCACAAAAGGATCAACACCAGACGCGAGGTTTAAGGTAAGACTACTAGATCCCTATACTTAGTATTTTATGTATGATTGTGGGGAACTGTTGGGATAACTGTTAAAAGTAGGAGACTTTAGACGGTTAGCTCTGCCTGCACTTTAGAACCCTAGTGTAGTCCATAGGGGGTTTTCCTACTATAGAACCAGTTAGATGTACGGTTGTGACATGTGTCATATTGTGAGGTTTCCATGTCAGCACCGTACGATTTGTACGGTCATGCCACGTGTCACCTTGACTTTGACTTTTTCCATGTTTGACCCAAACTTTGACTGGCTATAACGTTTGCATACGAATTCCGTTTGAGGCAATTTTGGCGTCGTTGGAAAGCTATCGCCAAGATCTAAGCAATGAAGTCATTTTAAAGATAATTTGAGATGATCAAATTTTGAGCATTTCTAAATCCTCCTAGACCTCTATGAGCATTCTGGATCTCCCCGAACCTCTGTGAGTGTTCCAGATCCTCGTAGATTATCTACGCACGTTCACACGCATTGTTCATATGAGATTGACAGATAGATAATTCAATTCTCCTTAGCCTTATTTTATACTTGGTTTAGTAGTTATTCACATTAAAGCCTCAAGATGGAATCTAAATCGAATCTTACCAAGAATCCAAAGGAACCGAAGCAATCCACCCCTCAAGATCACCTGGAAGATCAAGAGGAGGATGTTTTTGAACCCACTCTATATTATACTAACATGCATCAATTAAAAAAGAGGACTCAGAAAGACATTAATGATTTAAAATATTATATGTTCTTGTGGGAGTCGAACCTGGCCCGGTCGGTAATTCCCTAGACCTATCATTTCCCAGAGATGGTTGAATGGTGTGCCTTGCATTATGATATTCAAAAGGAACATATTACTAATGTTAATGGTACTGGGGTGATATGATCGATTTCTAGGGAATCAATTGTTCAAATACTTCCCTCTTATGATCCCACTTCTATAGAAACCTTAGATGAAGATCAAATTCCTGTTAGGTATCAGTCTTTACCCCAATTATAGAAAGAAAAGTTTCTCAGTAAATTGTTACCTGCAAATTCCTCACTACCCTCTAAGCCTCCTCCATACCCATCATCTATTTTCTTAGACATAACTAGACACACAATTGTTATGATCTATCGTATCTTAAGTTATGAGAATGACCATAATGTGAATGAAACTATTTTGGGTTTATTGTCATTTTTTTGCGCTATAGAGTCAATCACCTTGATTAAATATGATTATGTTGATTATTTGGATGGGACCATTAATTACCAATTATCAACTTATCCTACTACTAAATCCTTTCGATACCAATCCTATTTGGTACATTTGATATTATTAAATAATGTTGCAACCTTTAAAAAATTAGGCATCTAGTTAACTAATGATATCTCATGTCTAAAGGATATGATTGAATGGATTGAAAATATGAGAGTGAAGGAACATAACTAGGTATTTTTTTTTTTTTAACAAGTACATGAGTGTTGTGTATACTCTTATTCATCTGGTTCAACCTCCTATACTGTTTGGTGATATGAAAAAATTGTCGCAGTTAACTAAGGAAACTAGTACAAGCGGTTGGTATCTATTTGATACATATACCTTAATCATGGTTTATGGTTTTGAAGGGGAACCATTTAAGTTGCCAATGTTCCTCACCCCAAATATTTTTGTGTTGGAATACATTATACAGAGGATCATATCAGATCATCTTCATTTCAAACAACATAAGGAGTCAGTCACATTCAAGATTCCAAGTGAATTAGGTATTTTCCAAGTTAAGCTGAGAAATGCACTTAGATTTGGTGAAGACATGCTCTAGAATTTTGACTTTGAGAAAGCAGGTAGTTGGGTTTATGATCCACAGGGAATCATTGCATCTAGGAAGCCTACATACAAGCATCAACATGATCATGTAATAGAAAGTACTGTGAACCTAGATACATGTGAAGAAGTAAAGCATATTTTGATAGCACAGGTGCATAAGTCACTAATTGATGGATCATATTCTATAAGGGCCTCAAAAATTTCTCATAAGCAAGAATTTATATTGGGAAAATATCTTTCTTTGACTTGAAATTTGGGATGGAAACAGATGAGCAAAAAAGAAAGAGGTCTAACAAATAATAAGGGCCTCATACAAATGGTACAATCACAAACCTTCTGGATAAAGGTAAGAGTGTGTTCCATATAGTTGGGGGATTCAGTGAAGAAGGGTTTGCTTCTGCTGTAAAGACACCTCCTCGTCCTTTTACCATATATCATTATCCATCAACCCTATTTTCAGTTGGAGAGGCTATTCCTGCTACATCAAGGGGGTCTTATGAGACTCAACCCTCCTTCTTTAATTATTATTCTCATATCAGGAGACACAACATAGATGTTAAGAAGGTGTTACGTCCTCTACTCAATTCTTAGTTGAAATTGATTTCAACCATGGATTATAAGCAAAATTCACTTAGATTGGCAGTGTTGGAATCAAAGGTGTCTAAGCCTAGTATAGCTACAAACTATAAGGTCACTTAGTTTAAGTTCCATTTGGAAAATGTGCAACCTGGGGATATGCGTGAGCTACACAGACAAACTAGTTAAATTATGTATATGGGAGTATTTCAGGTTTCTGCAAGTGAGAGAATTAGCTCGTAATATAGATAAGCAATTGGAGCATGAAAGAACAACAGTAAGAGCCAAGACGATTTATATAGTTGATACAGACTCCTAAGTTGCAAGCCAACTATGATGAGAAGGAGAAGATGTACCAATCACTTGTTCAGATCCAACAAATTGTCGAGAGATTGCAAGAAGAAAATAAGTCCTTGAATGAACAACTAGAGAATACCTTACAACTAGCTAAAGAGCCTAAAGTCCCAGTCTTACCTCTAGATGATGATCAAGATCTGGCCAAGGTCATGTCATATTGGAGTGTGAAGGAAGTATATATTAATTCACTAACAAAGAATATCAAATTTAGCTTATCCAAAGTAATAGAGTTACAAGAGCAGGCCAAGAGTAGGGAGGTACTATTACAACAAATTGGTTTTGAAAAGTAGCAAGATGAGCAAGAATTAGAGCATATGAGGTTAAAAGTTACTTGTAAAGAAACATTAAAAGGAGATAAAAATTTTGTTTGGGATTAGATAACATCACTGATTTTTAAGATTTGGGATCAGTTTAAGTTGAGACAAGAAGACTATGAATTGAATGTTGAAGTTGCCAAAGAGATCAAGATTATAGTTGCAGAATTGTTAGGTAAACCAGAGAAGGTCAAGGAGTTAATTAAGTTCCTAAATAGTCGATCCAAAGAGTTGTTCAATATTTTAGATATACCTGATAGGACCAACCTGGTAATGGAAAAAAAAAGTTTTAGATAACATATTTATATTTAAAGTTTTAGATAACATAAGCTGGAGACCTATTTTTGGATAATAATTACCATAACATTTTGGATAACATAAGGAATGATGATGTCAGGTTTAATAAGATGGAAGTATCCTTGAAAGGATAGTATGTAATGGATATACTGACAAGATATTTTGAGTTGTTGTGGACTCTAAGATTAATTTTGAAGGGTCTTCCTTCATCTTATTATGTAAGGTATACCGTCTTGGATGAAAAAAGAAGACACCTCCAACAACTGGAATATCCTATGGGTAAAGTATGGAGAAAAATGTGTAAATATTTTAAAGTACAAACATAAGGCCAGGTCAAACAAGTCATACAAGTGGCATACATTCAACAACTTCTTAGTTGGTTTTGATTGAAAACAATTTTTGAAAAAGTATTTTGGTTTAAATAAATCAACCACTCAAGAATAGAGAGTCAGTATGAAGAAGATGTTAGGTGGTTTAAAGAAACAAGAATTGTTTTTTAGATAAGGAGGAAGCTATAAATAAGACATGAGGCTCATTATCTCATTATCGGTAGACAAAGAGAGCAAGAGTGTATGAACCTCAAAGTCAAGAGATCATTCCAACTCCAGCAGGAAAGAAATATTGTGAAAGGGAAGCCATGAGGCTTGTAGAGATTCAATTATTCTATGTTGTATTAGGATGTAATTCCCATAAATTATCCTTCTCCATTGTAATAGACCTATCTTCCATCTATGTAATGTATTATGATGCATATTAATAAAATATTTCAGCAATGTTTTGGTCCCATATGTATTGTGAATGTGTATGGATTCCTTAATGGATGAGATTAATTTCACTTTCCTGACCAATATTGTTACATTTATTTTTTGAAATGTTCATATTAATTCAAGGTCTTTGTTATGTGAATTACATTCATTCATTTTCATATTTTACAGACAACCTCTTCGTTGAGCATGATGATGTATTTATGATACTTTTTGTATAAACCCTTGGAGGAGATATTAGAAAATGGTTCAGAGGCTTACCACATGCCTCAATTAATTCCTGGGAAGTTATAGAAACCACTTTTATGAGACAATGGAGAGAAAAGAGATAGCATCTCTATTACCTCACAGAGTTTGGGTATTTAAAGAAGAAGGATGCAGAATCTGTAGTCAATTTTAACAAAAGATTTAATAAAATTTACAAAAATATTCCTGTAGATATGAATCCCTCTCGAGTTGTTTCAAAGATGACTTATGTTGTGGCCTGTTGGTCCTAAATTCTGCACCTGACTGCTAGGACAAACAAGTGAGACAATAAAGGTAAGAAACAAAGAAAAATAGCAAACCATTCAATGAATAATCTGCTGCTAGAAGTTTAAGTCTTAAAATGTCATTCCATGCATTAAACATGTACCAAAAACACAGTTATTCCCACAGGTTGCAACAAAAAAAAATATTCATCAAAGCATAGTTGTTATCATAGGTTTCATATTAATAAAGACAAGTTATACAGTAGTTGAAGGAAAAGAAATGTACTTCACACAAATCAAATTGCATTCAAGATAAGAAACACATACAAATTTGGACACAAACACACTGTCATCAATAGTATCTTCACTAGGTAGAGAGATTTAATCCATGCGCAGAATGGGTCCAGCTAGTTGTTGTATTGATCTTTTTCTCCCAAAAAATAAACCCTTCTAACATACAAAAGATGCCTATTTATCACAGATGTGGAGGACCTCAACTAGTGTGGAACTGAGGCTTAGCTCTACACATTGGCTATAAAACAACTTATTAAATTAACTAAAACACACTATTGGAGTATGTTAATGAATACTCGGAGCTTGCCTTAATAAAAAAAGAGTGGTTCTTTTCACACATAAAAGACCACTTATCATGCTTTAAACTAAAAGAGTCTTGAACTAAACAATTAAAAATTGCTACTAGCAATGAAACTGGACTGATGCATGCACTGGAATGAACTGAGATTTGACAGAAAATGACTAGGAGTGACAGAACTGAGTTATGCATTGAGCACTGGCATGCATGCGCACTTTTGGAGGCCACTAGAGATAACTAAATATGTTGGCGATGTTTTTCCCCTACTTATCCCCTGGAGGAAAGAAGCAAGTCATCTAGCATTTTCTGGAGTCTCTGATATTCTTTCTGCAGTCTGGACGTGTAGTTTCCCCAATTTTGGTTTGGTGCCTTCTTTTTAAACATTTCAAAATGTGCAATAAATGTGGGTGAGCCACTTCGTAACTCCGACGTTCGGGGGATTAAGAGCACATGGTATACATATCCTCTAGAGGACAGAACTCCTAGATTCATTATCCAGCACTAATTACTTATTAACCTGATATTACTTTAACATTCATCATCTAAGGAATTCAAGACTCCGACTCTTTGGGGTTCGGGAGTCTTTAAAATGTTGTGCTTGGAAACCTCCCGGAGGATAATCCCATGAATCTGACATGGCAGCCTTGACATCATATCCCTGATGTGTCACAGAAATGAGGGTGACACATGTCTCAACTGATGGATGCCACATGTCTCAACTGATGGATTCCATGTGTCATGATAGAAGAGTGCCACGTGTCTCTGACTCTTCAGTGCTTCGACACTTCGGTGATTTGTGTTCGCTCTGGGTTGGAATCTCCCAAAGTGATAATCTCTCGGAGTGATTAATTCATGATTATTGCTAATTGATCTAATATTAAGACACATTTACCATTAAATACTTCAGGAATTCAATGTTCAGGACTTCAGGAGACTGTGCCTTCTCTTGATAGAAATCTCCCAGAGCTGACGTGGCAACGTGATGTAAATTTTTGATGTGTCACAGAAAGAAGGATGACACGTGTCGCCTGGAATGGAGTAGATGTTGTACCAAAAATGCTTGAAATGAACGCCAGGTGTCATCATCAGGACTGATTTCCAAGTGGCATGTGCCACATGTCGTCTTGAGGAAGGACCTGCATGAAAGGAACTTAGGCACTTCAGGACTTCAACACTTTTGGAAACTGTGTTAACTCTCGATCAAAATATCCTGGAGGAAATTTCCTCGGAGTGACGTGGTGGCTATGATGTCATGACCGATGATGTGTCATGAAAAGAAGGGTGACACATGTCACCTGGAATGGGGAAAATGATGTGCTGAAAATGCTCGAAATGAGTGCCATGTGTCAGATACCGATGGATTCCACATGTCACCATAGATGAATGCTACGCATCAACATAGATGGGAGCTACGTGTCTCCAATTCTTTGGGGTTCAGGGGCTTTCAAACGCAAAGTGTGTATAACTCCCGGAGGACCGGACTAGCGGAGTGACATGGCACTTAGGGACTTCGGCACTTAGACTCTTCAGTTGATTGACACTTCAACTCTTCGGATCTAAAGTGTCCATGACGTCACTATCGCTGATGTGTCTGCATGAAGAGAGTGACACGTGCCACCCAGAAATGGGAAGATGACGTAACCAAAGGTGTTTGAAATGAGTGCCACGTGTCTCCATTAATGAATGCCACATGTTGGTTCTAGATGAATGCTACATGTCTCCACTGATGAATTCCATGTGGCTCCAACGTTTAGTAATTCAAGAATTTTTTAGTGCTAAGTGTGGAGATCTCCCAGATGGTTGATCGTCGAAGCGATGTGATGGTTCGACGTTCGAGAGTTTTTGACAAAGACAAGCTCAAACGTTTTAGTGTTGAATTCATGGAGTGGATTATGTGTAACTCTTATGATTAAACCTCACACGAGTTTTGGAATTCTGAATGTACGAGAGAAGTTAATCTGATCGACCTGTTAGATATCCACTGTTGAAATTTATCTTGTCTATTTTCACAATCTAGGCCCGAAAGTGACTACTCTGAATTGTCGTGTTATGTTCACAGGCGTTCCCTATGGAAGCTTACTGTGCATACAAAGTACTTGGTGGTCCTGGGCATCTCCTATGCACACAAAAGACTTGGTGGACCTGCTTCACACTCAATCAATGACAAACATGATGACAAGTATTTCGAACCAAATCACAACATGCAATTATCCTTCAAGAAAACAGAAACAATTTGCGCAAAGAATCAATCAAGAAAGATAATGATGAAAAACCAAGTCATTTAGTAATGGGAAAATGACTTAACCAACCAGAAGAGGAATAAATTTGATGAAGGCATAGGGAAATGAGAGAGAGGAGGGGCAGGGGTGCAAACCTAGGTTACAACATTGGCTCCAACTGAGGATAGCACTTTCCTGTGAGGTTCTAAGAATAATAGATCAATGCCTTTGAACTTAATAAATTGATCCCACCTTCCTTCTCTTACCTTTGTTTCTGTTTGTCAGCCATGTATATCTGCTACTGTCTCTCATCCATGCATCTTATTGAACTTAATACTGCAGCTATACCCTAGTGTCTTTGTTGGGATATGGAGTCTTTATTCACACATAAACTAACTCATCAAATGCAAACAAAAAAGGAAAGCAACTATGGTACAAGAGGGACCTTCCCTCATTCTTTCAAGAAAAATAGTGTTTCAAGAAGTGCCCATTTACTAGGCCTCCAAACATTTCAGTATCATCTAGATTGAGTAAGACAAATGTATTATTTTCCAGAACCTCAACCACCTTAAAAGGACCAAACCAGAGTTTATCGAACTTACCATGCTTAGAATTTTCTTCCCTTCTGGCATCCCACCTCAAGACCAGATCACTTTCTTGAAATATTTCCTTATTGGTTTTCTTGGCAAAAGATGACTTGATTTTGTTGTGGTATGTCTCAGTTATCTGATTCAGTTCTTCTCTCTCTTGTTGAACCTCTATAATCTGAAATATTCTCCTCTAGACGTCATTTGGCTCCTCCATTTCTTCCTGTAGGAATTTTAGAACTGGAAGACTAAGTTGAGTATGGAAGACAACATATATCCCATAAAATAGTTGAAAGGGTGAGGTCCCCAAAGAGCTCTTGGTGCTGATCCTATCATCCCACAAGGCATACTTAAGTTTAGAGTCCCAAGATTTCTTGTTTTCAGTCAACAATTTCTTGATGATCCTGATAAGAGCCTTGTTTGATGACTCGAAAAACCCATTCCCCTAAGGATAATAGGGCATAGAATGTGTCAAGGAAATGTTATGGATACCACAGAAGTCAATCATGGCTTTGGACTTGAATTATTGGGCATTTTCTGCTACAAGCTTTCTAGGGCAGCCGAATCTAGAAAAGATATTGGTTTCCAAAAATTTCATAATCACCTTGTCAGTAGCATTCCTTGTGGGCACGGCCTAGATCCATTTGGTAAAGTAGTCAGTGGAAGTGAGGATCCACTTGTGCTACCCACTGGAGGGTGTATTTATTTCACCTATGAAATCTAATCCCTATTGTTGAAAGGGGCCACTGGTAGTGATAGGTTTCAGGAGAAGTGAAAGTAATTTATGTTTTCCTGCAAACTTTTGACATTCATTGCATTCCCTTACTGTAGTAAATACATATGAGAATAGGGTGGGCCAATAGTACCCTTCCCTTAGGATCTTGAGGGTTGTAGCTTTCCAATGTTGGTGTCCCCCACAAACTCCCCTGTGCATATCTGTTATGACTTGCTTGGATTCATTTTCATCAAGACACTTTAATAAGATGCCAACAGGATCCATCCAAAACAGGTTTTGATTTAAAATGTAGAATTTGATAGATTTTAATTTGAGAGACCTAACCCTCATCTTCTTCAAATTCGGTGGACATTATAGGTGTTGCAGAAACTAAATAACATCTTTATACCAAGGTGAAGAAGAGTAGTTTTCAAATACCTGCATGATGTCTTGTCCAGACTATGCCATGGGTGCATCATATTGAGTGAAGGTCTGATGTAGTTCCAACACCTTACATTTTTATTCTGATAACAATTTGGAAAGTCCCCGTCCCTTGATCAGCTTGGTGGGATTTATGTGCAAGTCATACTCTAGCAATTTGGCAATCCAGGTCATACTCTAGCGATTTTATAATAAGTGCTTATTTTTACAGTTGTTTCTTAAGTCCAAGGGTAGGAAAATAAACTTTTGTGATGTTTAGACTCTTGACCCAACCAAGTAATGCAAGAATGATGATGCAATTTCGTTCTTTTCAATGAACTCTAGCTATGGGAGGGAAAGCGAATTTTCTTTTTCTTTTCCAATTTCAGAAATATGATCTCACACACATACAAAGAAACCAACAAAAAAATCATATCTAAGGATAATCAATGTTTCCAATGCACTTGTACACCAATGCTTCAAAATAAAATCTAGCATGCAGGAAATATTTTTGTTTTTTTCGTAATTTTTCCAATTGAAATGTAAACAATTCCTGATATAAACAAGAACGACAAATGAAAAAGGAAACCAACAACAAACAAAAAGAACAAGGGTTGTAGGATATTGGGAATGAGGACGGATCGGTCCACTCCAGTGCCACTACAGAAATCACATCTAAAACTCACCTAGGAGGGTAAGATCTAGTGATGAGCAATGGTCATACAAGGACAAGTAGAACAACCAATGATAAGCACAACTAGATCTCTTCATATTTGTTGGATTCTCAATCCAACTTTACTGAAGTTCTTAGACAGAAAGGGAAACTATCCAAGAAGTACAAATCAATTCACACAAATGTACTCAAGAAAACTTTTAAAATAAATTTATATGACAATCAAATATTCAAACAGAGACCAAACCAGGTAAGAAAATACCATTGCATAACACTTTGGATCAGAGGAGATACCTACAAAAAAAGGATATGATTTGGGTCTGCATTTTTGTAGTTTTTACAGGGCCTCGTGGGGCACATGTTTCTCAACCAGTGAGGGCCCCGCAGGACACCTATAGTGCAACCAACGAGGATCTGCAAAAATTTCTTGTTTTAAAAAATATGGATCTGTTGCAGATCTTCCAGATCTAAATCAGACCTGTCATATCTACTAGATCTAGGACCTAGGATGATTGAATGGAAGAAAACTCAATTGCAATTCACAAAAAGCAGAGAAAAAGGTAGGAAAAGAGACTCAAATAGAGAAGAATTCCTCCCCAGTATGGTCACCAGTTCTGTTATGGGAAGATTTCTCACCGGGATCTTGTTGAATACACAGAAAAATCTCCCTAGGATCATCCTAGTTATCCTAGATAGAAAGGGGGTTGACTTCTTATGGATTTCCTAGAAATAAGCAATAATATTCAACATTAGACAAGGAAATGGAAGAATGACATACCTTTTCCTCAAGGTTGTCCTTCGTGTATCCTGGCTGCTATAGTCCTGAAGTGTCAACTCCATCTTTTTACAACCTACTTCCTGCACACAACTGACAAAACAATACCATTCTACTTCTCTTCCTAGTGTTAGAATCCTATATCTAGCTTGGATATAACCCGATCTATGTCAAAATAAACTATATTTGAACATTTATGCATAAAAGAAAAACATTCATGAGGGAAAACCAATGGTCTATTATTAAAACATGGAGAATACATACCAAATCATACCTCAACTTGATGAATATGCATCCTCCTCTGATTCCTTTCTCCTTGCCTCTTCTTGTATCTTCTTGGTCATGCTAGGATCGTTGAATTCAAGATATGATGATGGATACCTCTGTAGTTGTGAAATATAACAAAACTATTCCATTCTTCCTCCTCTTTCCTAAAGCTTGCCTTTGTTATATAGCTCTTGGAGGAGGTTTGGTAGAGGCTTCTAGATATTCTAGAGACCATTAGAGACTTGAATGATGCGAGTTCCTAGGCCTTTGACATGAAGATCCAACTCATCCCTTTCCTATCACCTTGTAACTCCTCAATTCTAGAATTTTTCCAAATCCTTTCTTGTTGAACATTGCTGACAAGTGAGGGTCCTCGCTTGTTGTCTATTATGTGTCCTGCGAGGACCTCCAAAAGCGCTCCAAAATGGGTCAAACCTTAGGAAAAATGTGTATTCTAGATTCTATCCTATGATGGCTTCCTCTTTGGCCTATAGGGTGGAAATTAAGGCTATAACAAATACAAATGATTTTCATGTAAACATATTAGAAATCAAAGAATAACATACATGCCATTAAATTCAACATATGAAGAAATAAGACATAACATTTATCTTTATGGAATGAAACATCAACTAGGTGTAGATTAATGATTTTCCACCCAACCATAGACTCTTTTTTCCCATACTCTTTCTACAATAGGGACGCCCCTGAGCTAAGGCTCTAATTCCACAAGGATGAATTGGCTTATGGATGACTCTATTCCTCTCACACAACCTCATTTCCCCAGAATTCATAAGTTGTAAACTCTCACAGAAACTTCAATCCACCATATCTCTTTCCCCTTCAACCTTCAAAACCCAAGGAATGGTATCATCTTCTATGTTATGCATTCCCTCAGGCTATCCCACTTCTCTACAGAGATCCAATATAGGTCGGATAGGAAATTTCCTTCTAGAGACTCTAGGAATTCTCAACTATAATGGAGTTTTCTCAATGGTAGTAATTCCTCATGAACGTGACATAATTCTCACTTAGTATTCACAACAACCATATTTATATGGTTATACGTCATATTGTGGCATAGGCTCTCCCCACAACCTCTATAAGAACGAATGGAAAAATCCCCCACAACAACCGAAAGTTTAGGAATACATTTGCATGCTCCCAACTCACTACTTGTCCTCCTAACAAGCCTGTGTATTTCACTTGGAAACTCACTCCAAGGTAATAAAGGATAATATATGAGATATGTTGGGACAAAAAAATAAATGCAAAGGAGAATGGAGGATCTGAGATCAATGGTGGTGTCTAAAGACACTGTTTCACTTAAGCACACGGAACTCCATGAGAGCACAAATAATCTCTCTCGATAATGATAGAACAATCCATAAGGATCATCTACATATAGATTTGGTCATGGAACAAACCAACAATCACGAGATCACATCAGTTGCAATTGTCCATAAAATGTGGATCTAGAATCCAAAGTGGACATGGTCAACCATTAGTTTAGTCAGCAGTCGAACCCATTGTTCCAACAAGATAAATAACTTAGGATATTATGAAATAAAGGATTTGGGATTAGAAATAATATATTATTATTTACTTTATCCTCCTTTGAGCCCCTAAGTCCTCTTTCATTGATCTCTCAAGGAATCATAGCTTCCCATGTTTTTTCCTTCTCCATATATAATCGATGTTGTATTTTTATTATTAACCTTCAATGTACAATATTTACATATTACATTTCCTGGTCCTCGACCATTCATCGTATACATAAATATACATTTCTAATTTCAGGATCAAAATTGGGGTGTTACAATGTTCATTATTTTTTATAGAATATTTTGATCTACATTGATTTTTTTGGTACGTTTACAATGTCCATGCCATTGCATGTTATATTAAAGTGCATTGGTGCATGCACGTCATATAAATGCACCCAAAAAAGAACAATCACCAAAAACTATCTAGCTACCCACATTTGCTAAAAAATACAAGGGAAAAATGATATTGCACTCTACCAATTGGTATTTTCCTTCTAGTGCCTTCTACATGAAATCCAATCCCATTTAAAATTGAAGCAATATGACATGTATTCAAAATCCCAAAGGGATTTTCATAGATGAGGTTACTACATACTCGATATGGTTGACCATAGAGTTAGAGAGAAGGAAACATACATAGGACATTAAACCCAAGTATGCAATAAATGATTCAAATATCCTACCACTACACTCAAATGTGAGCTAGTCTTTCAGATATTATATCTCACTCAAATGTGAGCTAGTCTTTCAGATATTATATCTCACTCAAATGTGAGCTAGTCTTTCAGATATTATATCTCAACACAAAGGACAAGACCCTGAAGTGTTGCATGATAATAGAAGGAAAATTCGATAAATAGTTTCAAACTTGAGGAATACTCATGATAGAATCATTCGAGGATTGATTTTGAGATGGAGTATTATTCTTGCATTAAATTTTTGGGTTTTAATGACAACTCATAGTTACCCAAGTATGACATAAGAGGTGTAGTATTAAGGGAGAAATGCAGACAAGTTGTGATATCCAATAATCATTTCATCCACAAAGCACAAAAAATCCCCATGGAAACTCCTGCAAACCCGAGAAAGATATTATTTCAATAAAGAGAGTATAGAAAGGAAGGAGATTATTTCAATAAAGAGAGTATAGAAAAGCTAGTTGAAGAGGGATACCACCTAGAACCTTATTTTATTTTTCAAAAGGTTGGAGTACTATTTTACCTTACCAAAATTTTTACCAAATAGTACTTGAAAGACTATTTTGGAAGGTGAAGATTAACCCTACTTGGAGGAAGATTTTAGGAGAATGCATTCTATTGACCCCAAGGATTCATCGTGATTGATGGTTCCATTACCTTAAGGTAAACAAATTAGATGAATACTAGATGAATACTATTTTAATGACATAGAAAAAGTTAAAGATGATCACCTGACCATATATTTTCTTTAATTTATATTATTCCTAGTTTTTATTGTGGAATTTTAGCAAGACATATTATATAATACGCTACAATTAGTAGAGAGGGATACATAAGAATTTATTTATCATTTATTTTGATCTATCATTTTTTTAATCTAATCACATGTTACCTCTTATGATCATGGTCATAATCACTTTTTCTATCAATCTATCAGATCCCACCACAATAGTACTATGATTCACTCAGTATGCTTCGTTTCCCTCCACCATCCTTTCAAATTTCCAGTAAGAAACTATAATAGTAGTTCTCTCAACCTCTATTAAGTGTGCATCTTTGCAAAACAAAGAATTTCGATCTAAACATCCATGCTAGAGATTTAGTGTCATATAGCTTAACATCAATAGCATCACATAAGATTGTAAGGCATATTATATCTAGTGAAGGAAATGTTCCACCTCATAAAAGGGTAGTATAAGAAACAATAGGATCTACAAAGGGAAGCAAGTCCCTGCCAATTGTAGTAGAATAAATTTGTTTTAAGAACATATATATAAGATAATCATGGATTTGGCACCTTTATGGTTTAGCTAATATTTTAAGAATGTTCGTTAAAATGAGTGAGTATGAAAAATATTAAACATCAATTATGGTTTCTCACCACGTGGAAGAATATTCTTATAAATGTACTTATGTATTTAGAAGGCCTCCCAGTGAGGATGAAATATCCCTGATCCCGCTAATCAGGATATTTACTACGGATCTAGTGTTATGTCTCACAGATATGATACACTGGGGGTTTCTGGACGCGTTTTATATTCAGATATGATACTCTGGGGGTTTCTGGATGCGTTTTCATTGCGTGCTTGAGATGTTTATGGTTACTGCATGTGCATGTTGTATATTATGGTTTAAACATTATATAGATGATGCATGCAGAAATAAGGAACATCAACCGCTCAATAATTTGTATTATGAGGCTCAAGCATGGAAATACAATGACATACTGGAAATATAGAAAATAGCCATCAGTTAGATCTCATGGATCATTGCTTGAATATAAGAAAATAACATAAAAATACATGTGACCAGAAGATGAAGGAAGATCTGATGCATGCACGGATAGATCGACAAAATAGGGGGTTCTAGAGAAGTACGGTAACCGCTACAAGCTAGAAAATGTGTCCGGAAGGTTACACCATCAGAATGAGCTCAAAACTATCCTGATAGAAGCATCCTGGCCTCTAGAATGATATTGATGAATGTCGGATGACAAATCTAGTCTCGGATGCATTGGATCTCAACCCCTGGGGGGTTGGCGCACCTCCTAGGTCTCTGGATATGCTCCAAATGATTCCACCAATGTTGTCAATTGTTATAGGACACAAAATTATCACCTCGCCAAATGCAAAATTGGGTCAGAAGGGTTTCCTTGGATATGCTCTGATGCTTCGTCTGCAACCCCAATTGTCCTTCCAAAAGAGTTGCACCCTAAATCGCTGGATGATGCGCTCTGAAGGATTCCAACATAAAAATATATTGGAAAGTGGCTCAATCTAAGTGCCCTAGCTGGATATCAACTGGGTTGGAAGGAAACTACAATCTGAGCTATGACCTCATGCATCTCCACAAACCCTCTATCTGACTTGCGCCCTCACTAGCTGAGTTGCGCGACACTGCAAACTGGATACTCTTGAATAGCATGGTGAAATACCTGGATGGTATCTCCGATGGGCTAGGGTGTCTCTCTCAACACCGAAACTGATCAATGGTGGTGGTTTCCTCCAAAAATATACAAAACAGTAAAGTCGAATCTCTACCTCCTCTGGGAACTCTCAACATCAAATCATAACAATGCATAATGATGAATTAGGTCAAATTCCTCCCTTTATACTCTTCCCGATCTAATTCACCATTGACCTCACTTAAGATAGGATCTTTTCCTCCTAAGGTGAATAATTAATTAATTAAGTCCCCCTTTAGCACCTTTTCGTTCTAATTCTTCGTTGACTTAGGCTTAAGTGACTTTTCCTATGCTTTTTGTCTTAATTCATTGTTTAGCCACCAAATCACCCTTATTTATGCCTTTTGTTCCCTATTTGTGCATGACTATAGTCTACGAGAATGCATAGACTACTAAGCCACTCCCTGTTGGCCTACTCTTGGGAATGGGACATCATAGTCCTCCCTTCCCAAGATTTCTTGTCCTCAAGCAACATCAATCCTGGGTGATGCAAAATATGCTCTCCCTCCCATGTGGCATCCTCCATGGGAAGACCTCTCCATCTAACCAAGCACTCCCTAATGACCCTACTCTTCAACCTACGCTCTCTTTGCTCTAGTACCTCCTCCGGCACTAGCTCCAACTAGCCCTCCTCATCCAAGGGTGGAAACTCCTCTGAAATACTAATTTGTTGTCCCACGACCTTTTTAAGGCAAGAGAAGTGGAATATGTTATGAATCTTGCTACCCTCAAGTAGATCTAACTTGTATGCCACCTCACCTATCCTCTTGATGACTCTGTAAGGCCCATAAAACTTGAGCTTCAGATTTTTTGCTCTACTCCTCTTCAAGGAGGACTGTCTTTATGGTTGTAATCGTAGAAAAACCAAATCCCCTACCTCAAAACTGCACTCGACTCTGTGTCGATATGCATATATCTTCTGTTGGTTCTGAGCCATCTGCAAGTTTTCCCTCACTGATTGCAGAATCCTCTGACTCTCCTCCACCCAGTCTTTGGCCCCCGAGACCCTGCTATCTCCAAACACAGTCTCCACAAAGGAGGGTGCATCGTATCCATACAATGCCCTGAACGGTGACATACTGATAGACATATGGTAAGTTGTGTTGTAGCAATACTCACCCATGTGTAACCATCTCACCCATGTACGTTGTTGCCCCCAAACATAGTTCCTCAGATACCCCTCCACCCATATGTTGACGATCTCTATATGTCCATCTGTCTATAGGTGGTAGTTGGTATTCGTAGCTAGCTCTGTGCCTGTCAACCTGAAAATCTCCTGCCAAAACGCGCTGATGAAGCGCCCATATCTATCATTGACTATCTGCCTGGGTAAACCATGCAACTAGAATACCTCCCTGAAAAAAAACTCTGCTACCTATATGGCCTTGTAGTTTGTGGGTATGGCAAAGAAATGTGAAAATTTGGTCAGTCTGTCAACCACAACAAATATACAGTCCCTACCCTGCACTCTAGGAAGGCCTGTAATGAAATCCATAGAAATTCTCTCCCATTTCTGCTCTATAATGGGTAGAGGTTGTAACACACCCAACCCATAAGTGCTCTTTTAAGGGGTGGGGCATCAAAATTTCGCTTTCTTTAACTATCTCTAGGTTCCCCTTTCTTCATATTACAGGTTCTTCCAAACCTGTGGGCTCTTTCCTAGCCCCTTTGAAGGATTTGAACAACAGGCACTAGCTCTTCATGCTAGCCCCTTTCTTCATATGACCTTAGGTTGTGACCATAGGCCTAATCAAAAGGCACTTCACGACTTCAGAGACTCAAAAGTTAGCTCACCTCCTTCTCCCTGAAGTCTAAACTCCGACCTTCACTTATGTCAGATCAACAGTCCACAGCCTTCTGCGATTCGACAGTCCAGGTCACATCTTCGTGAATCGGGACTTCATGTTTTGGGATTTCGTGTTTCATGAAGTGGGAATATTTCTTGCCTCTTTTCCCCGATTCTCGATCCCCAAAATCCGCTTGCGTCCGATTGACGTTCCATGAATTTCCTCTATCCAACGGTTTAGGTCACATTGCGACTTCAAGTTTCATAGGTTTAGTTGCACCAACATGCGATTCTTGCATCGTGCGAACTCTGAAATCACAGATCTAACGGTCAAGGTGGGTCCCGATAGATCCTTGGATCTACGGTCTAGATCATTTTGCGACGTCAGACGTCGGAGTTTTTGGCCACTTCAACTCACAATTCTCTCGAAGTGCGAATCTCTGATCTCATAGATCGGATGGTCCAGAAGGACCCCAAAAGATCCAGAGATCGACGGTCCAAATCCTTTTGTGACTTCAAACATCGAAGGTTTTGGCCACTCCAACTCACAATTCTCCCGAAGCACAAATCTCCAATCTCGTAGATTGGACGGTCGAGAAGGACCCCGAAGGATCCAGAGATCCATGGTCCAAATCCTTTCGTGACTTCAGAAGTCGGAGGTTTTACCTCCCTTGCGATGAATTCGCTCGATTCACCAAACTCATGAAGTCCGAAGGACTCAAGGGGGTTAACTCCCATGTTCTTTCCCATATCCAACGGTCACAATAGACCTTGGCTCTTCTCGAACAAATCTTGTCCATTCGCCTTCCTTATAAAGGACCTTCCCCTTTCGATACTTGGATCTCAATATCCTTCGTAATCTTTGTTAGCTCAGAAAGGCTTAAGAGCTTTGCACTCCTTCTCTTGAATTTAACACTTGGAAGAAATATTATGCGCACCCCTTGTGCTCATTACTCAAGTCTAGAACTTAAGTGGTTCTCGACCTATGCCCACCTCATAGAGACTCTATGCAAATCCACACTACCTCTCCTGAAATTAACAGACTTCGTCCTCCCCAAGTCTCAGGGCAACTGGGAGTATCGACGTACACCCGTGAAAAATGTGGCCAAGGCCGACGAACTCACAGTTCGTGGCTCTAGCTTAAACCACCACAGGGCTCAAGTATGTACGAGTACAATTCATATCTGAACCATATAATTTCTTACTTGCCTAATTACAAAATCAAGCAAAAATAAAAGGGATACAGTATAACCATTAAGAAACCATGCACATCCCTAAAAATGTTCACACTATATCTAATTTCATTACACAGTTACAACTCAATTACACAGGGTAGGAGAATACTTATCTATTACAAGTTTCAACCATCTGCAACCATCTAACTGACTGTGGGTGTGTGCCTTTCCACCCAACCATAGGCTCAGAGGCATTCATTCTTAGCACTCTAGCCACCCTCGTGCCAAGCCATGATATCACTAGGGAACTATGTCGTCTCTCAGAGAACTTCTCTCTGTCACAACATCCATGCGAGGTTTATCATATGATTCCTCAACATCAAGCTCACGTTCGGGTCCTTCAGGTCATGTTCTCTGCACTTCCTGTGGTTCGTGCATCTCCTTCACGAGCTTGCGCTCTCCCCTTATATCTTGTTGTCTGTGTGTATGTATATTACCTTTCTTCTTTTGGAAGGGTCCCGACCTATCCTGCTCCTTCTGTCAGAAGGAAATTCGGGTCTGCAGGTTTCTGTGGTACTTCAGGCTGATAGCCCATGTTTCCATTCATGAGGGTGGTTGATTATTCAACCATCGGTCCTTCCCTTCATTAACTGATTTCTTTCCTATAGAGATATCATAGCTCGCACTTGAAGGCTTCACCCCCCAACAGTCAGTTGTGGGGAGTTTAACAATAATAAATTTACATTGTCCACATGCCTTAGCATGGTAATCCTATTATATGATTAATTATAAGTTTGGGGAAACATAGTGTTACAATTCCCTCCCCCTTAAAGGAACATCGTCCTCGATGTTCTTTCTCAGAAACACCTATCATGCCTTTCTTATTCATCCACTTCAGAAGTCTTGACCTTCGTCCTCGGTCAAGTCCTTTTTCAAAATCTTAGTCTTTGTCACCTACCTTCAATAATTCTTGGACAAAAAGCACATTAATCACAATTTTATGCGAAAACATCTTACTTTTTTTCAAAATTCAAAAGGAAAATTTCATAATCTAGCACAATATTTATCTGTGCAGTTCGTGGGTTTGCATCCACATGACTGTCTTGTCATCCAGGCTTGTTTTTTTTCTCGGATATACCCATTGTGTGCATGATCCTAATCAATAGTTTACAAGAACTATCAGAGTCTCCTCTCCCTTGCGGTTGCTCACCCTCTAGGCCCAGGCTCAGGCATCCCCTTCTCTTATATACAGTTCCTCGGGTGATCCATCTTGTCTTGCCAAGGCTTTCTCGCACAGGAAGAATTTCAGAGACTTCATCGAGCCTTACAATCTAGGTGTCCCTCAGACTTTCTCTGTCGAGGCATCCCTCTGGCTTGTGTTACCTCAATGCAACATATTCTAGGGAATCATAACTTACCATGGGGTTCTCATATCTCAACAGTGGCCTCTTTCATGATTTTCATCTTGACATCCTTGATCTATCCTTTCGGGACAAATCTTTTTTTCTGCTCACCTGTATCACAGGTATACAAAATTCATGAGACATCATCATAAATTCTAAATTTAAGAATTTTATTGCAAATCTGTCACCCACAGATTTTCCAATTTCTTCGTTTATTTTCAGATCTGTTCCGCACAGAACCAGACTCACAAGCATGGGGCCTTATTCCCCATAGCAGTTTAGCTCAACATGGAATCGGTCTTCCTTATGGGATTACAACATTTCCATATCCAAGACTCTTTCTTCCTGCAATTCATTCCTCAAATAAACAAATTGTTAGTTCTTATGCACATTATATTTTCATCGCATACTTGCAGTGGCTCACAAACAATTTCCGAATTGTGCATACTAACAATAAAATTTACTTTCTCAAAAAGGAAATACCATTCCTTGTAGTTTGGTTCAACAGGCAATTGGTCTTCCTTATGGGCTTACAACACTGCCATATCCAAGACCCTTGTTCTCCCTGCAATTCATTCTTTTCACAGCCAAACAAATTGTTAGTCTCTCATGCATCCATGTATATATATATTCAAAACCATGCATACTAATAGTTCATCACATCTATATAAACATTAAAAGAGAATCCCATTCCTTGCCTATGCCTCATTTCAACATACCAAACCTTTCAAAACATAATTCAACATTTTAAAGGATTTAACAAATGTGCCAATATTCATGGCCACATTCATACCCAATGCATTCTTGCATTGTTTTCAAGTTTGTCACACTTTATGACAGGTTCTTGGTCATGGTGTGTTGGAATTTAACCAACCTTTTCATCATATGGCTTATTCATTTTCATTCATTCTTACAGCAAGACCATACTTCCTGCTATAGGCCGATTACGATCCCAAATCAGTACACATGAAACTTAAAAGCTTCGCATGAATGCACCCAAGCATTATGCCTTCATTAGTAACTAGGGTGCCAACACTTGTGGCCATCCAAGAAATTCTATTTTTCTTAATACCTCTATAACTTAAGTAGAGTACTGGAAGGTCCTCCTTCCTTAATGGGAAATTCGTCGTCTTCCCTCTTATGTAAACATGCATTCCCTCAATGCATTCCATGCAACGTGCTAATTATGAGCACCCCGATTCCCATAGAATCAGTCCCCGTGACCACTATCTAATCGTAGTGTGCTACACTCTATATTCCTTGACTGGCCCGGAGGAACTCCATTTTCTCTTCATGCGACCGAGAGCAGCGACCTCGACTTTATGCTTTTCAGGCGCTATCCTTTCAAATCCCGTGTCTAGGCGCTATGATCCTGGCTTTACCCTTTGTCTGAAATCCGACGGTGAAGATCCGTCTTCCCACAAATCCAATGGTTTCAAGGGATTGCAGAACCTCAACTAGCTCACGGTTTAATTCTCCTTCCAATCTCTGCAATGAATACAAGCCGTCTGATATACGATCGGACCCCAAACTCAAAATAAAACTATATTGAGTTTAATTTATGGGTACAATTCTTGACATTAACCTGTGTGCATATATATTCCCTGCAATGAATACAGGTCATCGATATTATCCCTAGATAGATTCTAAGCCACACGATTCCAAATACAACAACCCCGACATAGAAGTATTTGACCGAGAATTTAGACTAAGAGTAGAACTTTGATTTTCCAAATTCAACCATAGAACCCAATCATGGTACAAGTTTATGTGGTATTAACGCATGGGTCCCTTGCAGGTTCGCCCACCAATCGTTCACAGATCAATGATTCACAATGATTTCAGAATCCCTAATGTGCTCGCTCTTTATCAGAGAGTTCAATCTCCGAAATCTGAAAAGTGCTCACCCAACACTTTTAATCGTGATCGTTGATCATCCATATTGACGAGATCAATGGTGTAGATTGATTGCGGGCCATGAACTAGCATGTCTTTTAATTCTGCCTCCACACTCCACAATGAATACGGGTTGTCGATCTTATCGAACGACTCACATCTGATCCATTAACTCTAGTGGATCTTGAAGTCAATCTGACGAATGAGATCGGTTTCCTTACGATGAATGACTCGTGTTCATCTCCTCTGTCAGGTTCTTGATTAACCCAATTCGATCAGGGTTTTCTTGCGCAATCCTCACGATCTTGATCTGTAGTTGATCGAAGGGATTTATACGATTTCTTAGTAAAGTTTTTTTACCTTTTGAGTCAACAGATATCATTTGGTTCAGATGTTCCTGCATCACACAATCAGTCTTCACTGCCATAGGTTCACACTTCCATCATTCAAGTTCTCCTTCCCGAATCATACCCTACTTGGGAATCCATGGCATACAACTGCCCTTTCAATAATTTGTGCATAACATGAGACAATAAAATATTTCAGAAGGGATTCTCACCCAATCTTTTGATACCTGGTCTTGGCTGCTAGCACCCTCTTTCTAATTTTTACCTCATCAGCAGTGTTTTAGGGGTATTCTTACAGACTTGTCAACAATCTTTCGACTGCAGCCTTCCCATGGTCATCCTCTATTTGAGGTTTTCCATCATTGGTAACGGTCTTCCTCAACAGTTCCAATTCCTTTCTATAGACAACATGCATCATTGGTTGTAATATCATATAAGATGCATGTATCATAATATTCAAATCCATAAAACATCTTCAAAATGTCCTAGCATATATTTATGCACTTCATCACATTATCCTCAAGGGTTTTCATGAATTCAATACATACAGTTCTCAATTGTTTCTGCAGTAATACAATCATCATCACTATGGTGTCAAAACATTTACTTTTATTAGTAAATTCAGCTTTCTCATTCCATAGGAAACATAACACATAGCAATAAAGGAGTTAGGGGCTCTCCCCTTCTTCCAATTCTTTCTACACCGCCTGGGACTTTTCAGCCTAGCTGAGTTATCTCTAAAGGCCTCACTGCCTTTTCTCAACATGGATTTAATTAAACCTATTCAATCAAACATACTTCTTTATTCATTCATTAGTATTCTATTCATTACATGATGCTTTCAAAATGTAATCCTGGATTCTTATATATATAATCTTGCATCTCACTACTTATTTTCTCCGCAGTTACTAAGGTTGTGACTCTATCCTCCTAATAGAGTCCTTACACAGTCTCTTCACAGGGAATTCCTTTAGCATGCAACTTCCTCATTGCATATCCATCACTATCTATGATGGACTCATCCTTGAGTTGGCTTTAATTGTTTACCAAATATTCCATAAGGAATATAAACATGCATCTTTTTCATGCACCCAAATTACATATCCATACATATTATGGTTCTATTAACTTACACCAATGATGTACTTAACCATATTCATAATCCTAAGCCTGCATGTAGTTGTCATAGGTATGTTTCACAACCCACATACATCTTTACTTTTAAGATCAGTCAACTCAGTATTTTTCACAATCCTTCTCATGTGATCCTCAAAGTCATAATCATTTGCCTTTCATCATGACAATCAGGGCACCTTTGCTCATTTACTCTTTCATCTATTTATATTAGTATTTCCTAAGGAAGTAGAATACATTCCCCTCAAGCAATCATTCGAAATACAACTTTCATGACTCTTGATAATGGAGTCAACCATGCATCCATGGTATTCATTCAATCTTGGCAAGGGCAATGCTTGCCTCACATTTCACTCATCTAGGTAGTCACCTCGTGCCTTATACCTATACTCTTACATCATACATGTGCATCACTTGTACATTTAATATCATTCATACCTAACTGGTATTAAAATCAGGCTTCATATCAAGAAGCTTCTCAATGCATTAGATCCATGCACTCAAGCATACACACACAACTAAGCATTCATCATACTAGCTTAGTTTTATCATTAGTGTTTTTTGGTTAGAGATTACAGTCGCTTACATGACTAATCTCACAGTTACAACTCATACTGGTGTTTCCTTCTCTTTATAGAAATGACCAACCAGGGTCACTCTCCCTTTTATACTATAACAGCTCGCAAGAAAAATTTCTTGCCTCAACTTCTACAGGACTTTACTCATCTTACCTTTCCTCTGGTCATGAGGAGTTATATACTCTGAGTTTAATATAAAACAATAATTATACTTCCAAGGATCCTACCTAATCCTATCAGATTCCTTTAAGCCCACAAAGGTATTAACCATTATATAATCAACCATCATCAGTTATCCACATTCAAGTATTATTATTAATGTTAATTAGCATATCCCTACTCAAGTAAGAGTAGTTATCACTTGACAAGGGTTAAATATATTCTTCTGTTGAAATTCAACAAGAATTCCCAAAATCACAAGTTCAATCTGCAGTCCTTTTTCCTCAAGGAGTAAATGCAGATAAAAGTACCTCTTTATGCGACTCTCGCATGAGCCCAAGAAGGCCAAGTGTTATAACCATGCTCTGATACCAATTTGTAACACACCTAACCCCTAAGTGCTCTTTTAAGGGGCGAGGCATCAAAATTTCACTTTCCTTAACTCTCTCTAGGTTCCCCTTTCTTCATATTGCAGGTTCTTCCAAACCCACGGGATCTTTCCTGGCCCCTTTGAAGGATTTGAACAAAAGGTGCTACCTCTTCATGCTATCCCCTTCCTTTATATGACCTCAGGTTGTGACCACGGACCTAATTAAAAGGTGCTTCGCGACTTCACGGACTCAAAAGTTAGCTCACCTCCTTCTCCATGAAGTCCAAACTCCGAACATCACTTATGTCAAATCAACGATCCACAACCTTCTGTGATCCAACGGTCCAGGTCACATCTTCGTGAATCGGGACTTCACGTTTCGGTATTTCCCATTTCACAAAGTGGGAATATTTCTTACCTCTTTTCCCCGATTCCTGATCCCTGAAATCCGCTTGTGTCAGATCGACGGTCCACAAATTTCCTCTATCCAATGGTCCAGGTCACATCACGACTTCAGGTTTCGGAGGTTAAGTCACACCAACATGTGATTCTCCCATCGCGCGAACTTCGAACTCACAGATCTGATGGTCAAGGTGGGTCCCGATAGATCCTTGGATCTACGGTCCAGATCATTTCGCGATGTCAGAGGTTTTGGCCACTCCAACTCACAATTCTCTCAAAGTGTGAATCTTCGATCTCATAGATCGGACAGTCGAGAAGGACCCCGAAGGATCCAAAGATCCATGGTCCAAATCTTTTCACGACTTCGGACGTCGGAGGTTTTGGCCACTCCAACTCACAATTCTCCCAAAGTGCGAATCTCCGATCTCATAGATCGGACGGTCGAGAAGGACCCCAAAGGATCCAGAGATCCATGGTCCAAATCCTTTTGTGACTGCAGACATTGGAGGTTTTACCTCCCTTACGACGAATTCGCTCGATTCGCCGAACTTGCGAATTCCGAAGGACTCAAGGGGGTTAACTCCCGCATTCTTTCCCATATCCAACGGTCGCAATAGACCTTGGCTCTTCCCAAACAGATCTCGTCTATTCAGCTTCCTTACAAATGAACTTCCCCTTTCGATACTTGGATCTCACTATCCTTCCTGATATTTGTTAGCTCGGAAAGGTTTAAGAGCTTTGTCCTCCTTCTCTTGAACTTAACACTTGGAAGAAATCTTCTATGCACCCCTTGTGCTCATTCATCAAGTCTATAAATTAAGTGGTTCTCGACCTCTTCCCACCTCATAGAGACTCCATGGATATCCACACTACCTCTCCTAAACTTAATAGACTTCGTCCTCCTGAAGTCTCAGGGCAATTGGTAGTGTCGACGTACACCCGTGAAAACCGTGGCCAAGGCCGACGAACTCACAGTTCGTGGCTCTAGCTTAAACCACCACAGGGCTCAAGCATTTACGAGTACAAGTCATGTCCGAACCATATAATTTCTTACTTTCCTAATTACACAATCAAGTAGAAATAAAAGGGATACAGTATAACCATTAAGAAACCATGCACATCCCTTAAAACATTCACACTATATCCAATTTCATTACACAGTTACAGCTAAATTACATAGGGTAGGAGAATACTTATCTATTACAAGTTGCAGCCATCTAACTAACTGTGGGTGTGTGCCTTTCCACCCAACCATAGGCTCAGAGGCATTCATTCTTAGCACTCTGGCCACCCCCATGCCAAGCCATGATATCATTAGGGAACTATGCCATCTCTCAGAGACCTTCTCTCTATCACAACATCCATGTGAGTTTTATCAAATGCTTCCTCAGCATCAAGCTCGCATTCAGGTCCTTCAGGTCGTGTTATCTGTACTTCCTGTGGTTCATGCATCTTCTTCATGAGCTTGCGCTCTCCCCTTGTCTCTTGCCATCTGTGTGTATGTATCTTACCTTTCTTATTTTGGAAGGGTCTTGACCTATTTTGTTCCTTCTGTCAGAATGAAACTTAGGTATGCAGGTTTATGTGGTACTTCGGGCTGACAGCCCATGTTTCCATTCATGATGGTGGTTGATTATTCAACCACTGGTCCTTCCCTTCATTAACTGATTTCTTTCCTCTAGAGATATCATGGATCGTACTTCAAGGATTCACGCCCCAACATTCAGTTATGGGAAGTTTAACAATAATACATTTACATTTTCCACATGCCTTAGCATGGTAATCCTATTTTATGATTAATTACAAGTTGGGGAAACAGGGTGTTACAGAGGTTGTAGGAGCCCTGCGGGGTGTGTCTGCTTGGACTTGTTTTGCTAACAAGTCATGCACTCTTGGATTTTTTTCAGCACATCATCCTTGAGACACTTCCATGAGAATCTCTCCTTGATTTTCCTATATGTTTTGAAGTACCCCTGATGCCCTGCTATAGGTGAATCATGACACACCTTCAGAATTTCCCCCTTCAAGGTAGATTATGGAACCATGTAGATTTGGTCCTTCTAGAAAATGATGTCATCAAGAACCCAGTATCTATCATCCACCACCTATCCATCCATCACCTCACAAGAAAATATTTTTTTGGAGTATTCCACCAACAAATGAGCTTTCCAATCTGTACAAATGTCCATCATCGAACATCCTGCTGGCCTCCTGGACAAGGCATCTACTAGGATATTCCTTTTTCCCTTGACATACTCAATGTCAAATTCAAAGGCTTGGATCTTTGAGACCGACTTCTTCTGCCTCTCACTAAGGTCTTTCTAATCAAGGAAATACTTGAGACTGTTATGATCAATCTTCACTACAAATATGCTACCTACCAGATACTGCCTGAATTTGGTTAAGGCATGCATGATCGCTAGCATTTCCTTATCGTAAATAGGATAGATTCTCTCCAACTTGTTGATATTTATTCTCTCAAACATAATGGGGTGGACCCCTTGCATCAAAAATGCTCCAATCCCCACCCCTAATGCATCTCACTCTAAGACAAATGGCTGTGAGAAGTCTGGAAGGGATAGAATAGGGCATGTGCTCATAACCTCCTTCATTTTTTCAAATGTTTTTTGTGACTCCTTTGTCCAATGAAAATAACCCTTCTTGGTCAAGTCTGTGAGTGGTGCTCCCAACTATGAAAATCCCTTAACGAACCACCTATAGTAACTACATAACCCAAAGAATCCTTTTAGCTCTGTGAGGTTCTTAGGAATTGGCTAATACAAAATGGCCCTGATCTTTTCCTGATGTACTTGTACTCCCTGCTCACTGATGATATGTCTCAAGTACAATAGTTCCCTCATGCCAAATTAACATTTGGATTCCTTGGAATATAATGACTGTGCCTGCATAATATCCAAGACCTCCCCCAAATGTGTCATATGCTTAGCCCATGTCTTGTTGTAGATCAGTATATCATCGAAGAATACCAGAAGGTACTTTCTCAAATGTCCTCTAAAGATGTGGTTCATGCAAGACTTGAAAGTGGCTGGTGTGTTGGTCAATCCAAATGGCATGACCAAGAACTCAAAGTGTTCGAAATGGAATCGAAATGTTGTATTCTCAATGTCTTTCTCCCTGATGTTGATATGATGGTATCCTGACTGTAGATCAATCTTCGTGAAGAAGACTGCCCCATGTAACTCATCCATCAACTCATCTATGTGTGGAATGGGGTACCGATTCTTGACTGTTTTCTTCTTGAGCACTCTGTAATCGATGCACATCCATAACGTGTCATCCTTATTCAGTACCAAAATGACTGAAGATGCAAAAGGACTCATGTTGGACCTGATGTGCCCCATAGAAAGAAATTCTTTGATTGATTTCTCAATATCGTCCTTGAATTTCCTAGGGTGCCTATAGGGCATTGTAATCACCAGCATAGTCCCTACCTTTAAATCAATCATGTGCTCAAAACCCCTATCGGGCAGTCTCCCTGGTGGTATCGGCCCAAATAATGGCACATACTGACTCAGAAGCTCTCTGATTTGTGGATGGTAATGCTCCCTACCCTCTTAATCCTTTCATGTGGTGATCAAACACTCGGATGCATAGGCCACATCACCATGACAAAAGATCTACTCCATCCTCTTTGTCCAGTGAATATGGGATCTCTGTCACTTACAATAATCTTTGGCTGTCGTGTAACTTTTGAACTGTCTCCATGATTGCGGTGGCAACTGTAATAGCTTTGAATGGATGAGAGAGTGCACAAAAGTGTGCATACTTGGTCAGTCTATCAACAATCACCATGATGGCACTCTTTCCTTCAGACTTTGGTAACCCTGTGATGAAATCCATGGAAACCTCCTCCCAACGCTGACTTGGGATGGATAATGG
>ML813648.1:40326-50420 GCA_009831015.1 Picea engelmannii | reverse complement strand
AAATGTCTCCTTGGTATATATAGGAGACTAGGAGGTATAATTACAACTAATGGCCTAAAGCCGACATAAATAAAATAACATTACTAATATAATATGCCCCAATTAAGGGGTAATGAGCCAATATTAGGGCTTAACATTTCTCTAATCAATCCTTTGTCCATTAAGTCCTGTACCTGTCTCTTAACTTCTTCATTTTCCTGCGGTGTCAATATTTACGCGGCTTTGTTTGGTAAACTGGCTCCAGGTATAAGATCGATGTGATGGATTATACTTCTTATTGGTGGCAACGAACAAGGTAGTTCATCCACTACTATATCAGCAAACTCTTCCAGCAACTCCTAGATTTCTTCTGGTAATTCATCTATCCGTGTACTAGTCAAAACAATTATGGGCTTTCTGACCATAATAAATTGTGTGTCTTCCTTCTTCTTAACCTTCTTAAGAAGTTCCTTCCCACTCATGAGAATTACAATGTTGCTCATTTCTATGTTCACCTCTTTATATTTAATTGGCAGCAACATGTGAGTCCTACCATTTTTCTCCAGGGTGTATGTGTTCTTTCTCCCATCATGAATCACGTTTCTGTCATATTGCCACGGTCTACCCAGCAATAGATGACAAACATCCATGGGAATGACATCACATAATATTTCATCCTTATATCCTCCTATTTTAAATTCAACTAAACAATGTTTAGTAACATTTACCTGATGTCCATTTTGTAGCCATGAAACTCTGTATGGGCTTGGATGTACAACAGTCTCCAGCTCTATCTTTTCTACCATCTCTGTAGATACGAGATTGTATGTGCTACCGCTATCCACTATGACTTTGCATACCCTGTCTTTGGTTTTGCAAGCAGTCTGAAATAGACTGCTTCTTTGGGCTAGGTTCTCTGCCTCTTTCTCTAGCTTCAAGAGAACTTTCCTTATCATTAAGGATGTTCTGCCCTCAGCATCTTCTGCCTCCACATTCCGTCCTGAGCTTCGGAAATGTGAGTTTCACCACCATCTTTTTTCTTATCTGGACACTCATAGGATTTATGTCTGATCTTTCCATAGACAAAGCATTTCACTTCACCACCTCTGCCTCTTCCTCTTCCTCTAGCTCAAGGAAAAGTATTTCTATCGGCATACTACCCTCTCTGTGAGCTTCCTCCTCTCTCATGTTGAGTTTGAGGTTTCTTCCACTCTTCTTTAGATTTCTGAGTTTTGTCTTGGGCAATTTTTTTGCCTCTGGATTGACTTCTACCTCGGCCTCTTTAACCTTGCTTCCAGCTCAGCTTATCTTCATCTTTCCGAGCTATCTGATAAGCATCTTCCACATTTCGAATGATCATCATGCTCATCTCATCTTGAATGTTATACCGTAGACCATTCATGTATCTAGAAACTTTTTCTTCATCGCTTTCCCGATGACCTGCTCTAATGTTTATCTTGTAGAACTCTTTAGTGTATTCTTTCACTGACATCAGCGTCTGTCTCAAATTCTGCATCCTCCGAAATAGAGTGATTTGATAATCCTTGGGTATAAATTTGGCTTTCATCTTTGTGACCATTCTATCCCAGCTTTTGATTTTCTTCTTGCCCTTGCAACGTCTACCAGCCTGCAGTTCATCCCACCATAGTGTTGCATGCCCTTTAAGTCTAGTAATGGCATGTTTGAATTTCTTGTCTTCCTCGACATCCTCATAGTCGAAGTATTTATCCAGAGCTCTAATCTAGTCTAGAAGCTCTTCAACATCCAGGTTTCCCTCATACATGGGAATCTCCATCTTTTCTCTGGCACCTATCCTTGCAACAACCCTAAATAGGCATTTGTCTGCAGCATCTTCGACTACAACTTCTTCTCCTTCATTTCCAGTTTCATTTTCACTTTCATCTTCACTGATATCCCTAGTGTCAACTATGTGCCTCTGTGTTTTCTCCATGGCATCAAGCCCGACACGTAACTCACACATTTCTCTTTCTCTTGCTGGATCAGGAATTGGCATTGGCCTGTCTCTTCTTCTCGATGGCATGGCTGTAAAATGTTCCTCTTTTCTCTGCTACAGAAAGAAAAGAACTTGTTCTAAGCTTTGATACCACAAATGGTGCGTATCAGACTACTCATTTTTCTCTAGCTCCTTCTGCCTGAAATATACAGACACAATCAAGCTCTGATACCACAAATGGTGCAGACCCCCGACCCTCGGGCCAAGATCCGTGCAGGATCATTCTAAATCTGCCCTGAATCAAATTGACTTTTTGATTCCTCCACGCGGAATCCCACACACACACCACAGTGTTTTCCACAGGTCCTTATAGGTATGCCCGCGTAATCAAACACTAGGCATCAACCCAAATCTCTTGAACAACAATATGATCACGCCCTTTGCCGAATCAGGATTTCGGGTTTCGCGATATCACAATTCCTGTTGTCAAGTTTCCCATCTCTACAACCTCCGAAACCTAAAATCAATTTTCGGCAAAGGGTGGGATCATATTGTTGGTTAGGAGATTTGGGTTGATGCCTAGTGTTTGATCATGTGGGCATACCTATAAGGACCTGTGGAAAAAATTGTGGTGTGTGTGTGGGATTCCCTATGGAGGAATCGAAAAGTCAATTTGATTCAGGGCATATTTAGAATGATCCTGTGCGGATCTTGGCTCGAGGGTCGGGGGTATGCACCACATGGAATCCCTCAAACTCCTCAATGCATAACCCCCTCCTAGATACTAAGGATGCGTCTATAAATTTGTGGGTGGCCCCACCATCAACTAAATATGTCATGTGTTGTCCCTATACAAGGCCCTTGAGCCTTAGAGTGTTGTACCTGGGTACTCCTGAAAGGGTGGCTATGGTTCCCCCTTTCACCTCTCTACAAGATTTGATCTCCTCCTTGGCATGTGCCCCTGCCGGTATCTGAGTTTTATTCATCTATTACTCTGTCTCATGAGTGGTCTCATCCTCTGACTCTCTGTCTGTCGGTGCCTCGATACCCTCATCCTCCTCATCACTACCAGATTCCACTTCAATGTAGTGGATTTGTCCCTTCCCCCTGCATATATTCCCTGGGACCCAAGGGTCTCTGCAAGAGAATAAAAGATTCTTCCTCATCAACTCAAGTCTCATATCATCATCCAAATTGGTCTTATCCTTCCATTCCCTTTGAGGATTATTCCGATCATTGTCTCTCTATGGTACAAAGGGTTTGGTAAAGGGTTTAGTTTTTGGCACAGAGTCCACCAAATCTCTATTGAGTCGGATGGCATCCTTCAAGGTGTGAGGTCGGTATGCCTTCACCCATCCCCTCAAGGGTTCTGTGAGCCATTCTATGAGCCATTTTGTGAATAACGTGACCAACCGGGGCTCAGATATATATTTCACTACCACTGCTATCCTCTAAAACTCTGAGATGAATGCCTCTGCTTTGCCAGTTTTTCTCAACTGACTTAAATCTCTAAAATGGATCTATGGATCCTTCTTGTCAAACTGATCCATGAGTCTCTATGTGAACTCTCTATAGGAGGTGATGGGACTGTGGCCCAATGTCACTAATACGTGATACCGCCACTCGTGTGCCTCACCCTCCAAGTGTAAGGTTGCGAAACCGATGGCTTCAGATTCAGTCATTTGGTTGAGCTTGTAGTAAGTGTCTAGCTTTTGTACCAAAGCTCTGGCGATGCACTTGGATGATCCGTTGAAAGAAGGTATGATGAGTTTACCAACTTTTCAGATGAAATCAATGTTATGCCCCTTCTGTTGCTGTGGCCCTCCTCTCTGTGGCTCTCTGGGGAGGTTCCTGAGTCTGAGTCCACAATACTTGACTAAGGTCATATCCTGATGGAAGTCATAGCCCAATGTTGCATACTCCCTCTGATCCTTTGCAATGTCCTCTGTGTGAGTGGACAGTCTATGTTCTATCGACATCTATGCTGCTACCGGGGGTGCCCTCTAGAAACTAGGCAACAAAGGTCATGGAATCCTACCCACAGAGGTGTATGTGCGAGTGGGTGACTGGGGTCTACTGCCTGCCCCTAATTTCCCTTGTACTGCATGTGGGGCTTAGGTCTCTATAATATCCACCATATCCAATCTATCAGCCACCTGAGCCAAGGACTGTGACATGGTTCACTTACTAGCTAACATATCATTGATAAACTACATGAAGGTTTCCTTTGGTTCCATGGGTCCTTGCCACTGCCCTCTGGTCGCTCATATCTGTCTCCTATCATCCTCTCTACCTTGTGCTCTACCCTTCTCTCTACTTCTCTGTGTGCCTTTTCCTCTTCCTCTGAACTTTGAGGGAAAGGAGAAAAATTAGGCCTTCTTTCCTTGCACCTGTTGTAAGTGACATATTCATCACCTACGTGCTCACAACCATCTGGGTATTCTATTGGACTCATCGTATTTAGTCATAGGCTGGTAGGACTAAAGCTATGATACCACTGAAATATCCCTGATCCTGTTGATCAGGATATTTACTATGGATCTAGTGTTATGACGTCGACCGCACTCCACAGAGCACGTCTGCTTCCACCAGGACCTTCTTCTTCTCTCGGCCCAAAAAACTTCAAGGTTCTTTCGATCCCTTATCGGGACCTCTCAATACCCACAGAACTCTCTCCGCGATCTCCCCTTTGTCTTATCGGGAAATCGGGTTTCGCGTTATCGCGAAACTCGTGGGCATGTTCCTCGTGCTACACAAAACCCCGAAACCTGATGGGTCTCGATGTCAACACTTTTCTATTCTTGTCGGGGGTTTCCCTATCGGGAAATCGGCATATGCGATGTCATAGTTCTCGGTCACTACTGATCCCCGACCCCCGATCTTGCGATGGTGCCTTCCTCCTCTTCTAATCTCCTCCCAGCTATTCCTTTCCGCATATGACCTGCCGGTCTACGGGACCACGTCCTTCCTCCCTAGTCGGAGTTTTGGACTTCGCGGAAATGATATGCACGGAACTCGTTCCCTCGAAATTCCTGATTCTCCGATCCTCGATGCCACCTTGCGTTGACCCCTGCAAGGGTTGACTTCCCGATACCTGTCCTCCTCTCCAGTGCCTATGGCCTGGACTTCCGCTCGATCGGGAAATCGTGTTTCGGGAAATCGTGATTCCTGTTACACAAACTCACGGGACATTCCAAATCCCGAACCCCGATGCATGTGGGTAGCACTTGTCTCTAGCGGTGACGTTGTGGCTATGTGGTCGTCTTGTTTTAGAGTTTCGCGACTCCTACGGTCACATTTCTCTCATCACCGGAAACCCTGATGCGGCGAACCCTGATGGCTCCCTGGATCCTTCTCTGCTCGTTGGCTTTAAACCTCGTGCAACTTTCTGAGATCTGATGGCCGACGGGATTTCATCGATCTCCTCTGCGAATCCTGACCGCCGATTCTTTCTCCTTGAGGATTCCTTGACACGGAAATCTCCTGTGCAGTCTTCGATAACTTCAAAACCTCTGCTCCTCCTGAGATTTCCCACTCTGATTCCTTCAGAGGAACTTATGCGCACTCCTTGCGCTCGACATTCAACAACTTCTCAGGTGTTGAATCCTTTAGACTCTACGCACTTCCTGCAATAGCAGTCTTCAACTTCCTTTTTCTCAGATTAACCACTGAGACTTATTCTGCTTCAGCCTGCGTGCTCCTCGCACGGCTTCAACAACCCACCTTCACTTCTGGGTGAATGAGAACAAAGTCAAACTGCTGAGCCTTCATCAACGCACTCCTTGCGGATGAATTCAACTGCACACCTTGCAGGAATCTCCTGGCTCAGACAGAGAAACAATTGAAACTCATTCTATCACCCCTTCAGACTTCAGTTTCAAACATGAAATCACATGCACAACATATATAAAGCAAATGCATATCAAGAAAGCAAACATTCATAAGCACATGAACAATATACACAGAGAAACAACACACCCATGAGTTTGAATCAGAACTTCATTCTATTAATTCAACATTTGTACATGGGTGTTCTTCATACAATTCTCTGCATGCTCTTCTCTTCTGAATGCTTGATAATGTTACAATGTACAAAGGAGGGTGTCTATATCCGTTTTCCCTCTCGAATCTCTAAACTGTCTATTCTGGAATTAAAATAATATCTACCTGCATTAACTAAAGTAAATGCCTCCTATCTACTTCAGACAAGAGCGTAAGGCTCGAGGTCTAATATAATACAACAAAAGGCGCTTTTCCATAAATGCATCATTTACACATTGGCGCATCATCTTGGATAAGAATTCAAAAAGTTTCGGCTGGCCTTGTCCAGCTGTTCCTTGCCTTTCATGCTGGCTCGCTTGTCATGGGTGATGCTCCTGCATCATGTTATGTCTCGTATATCTGATACATTGGGGGTTTTTGGATGCGTTTTATATTCAGATCTAATACTCTAGGGGTTTCTGGATGCGTTTTATATTCAGATCTAATACTCTAGGGGTTTCTGGATGTGTTTTGGTTATGTGCTTGAGATGTTTATGGTTATTTCATTTGCATGTTGCATATTATGGTTTAAACAATATATAGATGATGCATGTGGAAATAAGGAACATCAACCACTCAATAATTTGTATTATGAGGCTCAAGCATAGAAATACAATGAAATACTAGAAATATAGAAAATAGTCATCAGTTAGATCTCATGGATCGTCACTAGACTACAAGAAAATAACATAAAAATACTTGTGACTAGAAGATGAAGGAAGATCTGATGCATGCACAAATAGATCGAAAAAATAGGTGGTTCTGGAGAAGTACGGTAACCGCTACAAGCTGGAAAACACGTCCAGAAGGTTACACTGTCGGAATGAGCTCGAAACAATCGCAATAGAAGTGTCCTGGACTCTAAAATGATATTGATGAATGTCAGATGACAAATCTGATCTATGATGCACTGGGGGGTTGGTGCACCTCCTGGGTCTATGGATACGCCCCAAATGATTCCACCAACATTATCATCTGCTATAGGACTCAAAATGATCACCTCGACAAATGCCAAACTGGGTCATAAGGGTTTCCCTGGATCTGCTCTGATGCTCCCTCTGCAACCCCAAATGTCCTTCCAAAAGAGTTGCACCCTAAATTTTTGGATGATTTTCTCTGAAGGATTCCACCGTCAGAATCTGATGGAAAGTGGCTCAATCTAAACGCACTGGCTAGATCTCAACTGGGTTGTAAGGAAACTGCAATCTGAGCTCTGACCTCGTGCATCTCCACAAACCCTCTATCTGACTTACGCCCTCACTGGTTGAGCTGTGTGACACTGCAAACTGGATACTTCTGAATAGCACGGTGAAATACTGGATGGTATATCTAATGGGCTAGGGTGTGTCTCTCAACATCGAAACCAATCAATGGTGGTGGTTTCCTTTAGAAATCCACAAAACAATAAAGTCGAATCTCTTCCTCCTCTGGCAACTCTCAACATGAAATCATAACAATGCATAATGAGGAATTAGGTCAAATTCCTCCCTTTATACTCTTCCCGATCTAATTCACCATTGACCTCACTTAAGCTAGGCACTTTTCCTCCTAAGGTGAATAATTAATTAATTAAGTCCCCCTTTAGCACCTTTTCATTCTAATTCTTAGTTGACTTAGGCTTAAGTGACTTTTCCTATGCTTTTCGTCTTAAATCATCGTTTAGCCACCAAATCACCCTTATTTCTCCCTTTTGTTCCCTGTTTGTGCCTTGTTATCACACAGTTTGTAGCTAGGTCAAATGGCTAGAGGATAGAGGCCAAACTGGCGTAACAGGAACCTACCCCACCCAATGTCACCATAATGGGGAGGTTCTTTCTATTCAGGGAGGTTATCCCAGGGGAGACATCCCCGGTAACCTGGGGTTTTGAAGAGGACAAAGTATAAAGGTCAAAGAAAAGTTCCTCCTCACAGGTTACCACCAAAGATCAGATAGTCCAGCTAAACAGCCAATAAATAAGTGTAGCCCCAATTGAGAACACCTGCCCGAAACAAGACAATAGAAAAAGAATATATGCATGCTATAATTCAGTGGGTTAGTACTTCATATAACTATTTGACATCAATATGTAATCAATTAGAACAATAGATATCAATGAGATCAATGTTTATCAATATAGCAATGGAAAATATCAATTCATCAATAAATATTGAGATGATGAAATAAATATTGTATTTAATCAATCCTTTACTCAATAAATGATTTTAACCATCATTCAATTTCTTATCAAATACATATGTTGCGTCAAGATGGAATATCCAAGTATGACGTCAACCTAGTTAGGGTTAGCTAGTTAGTTAGGGTTTCAAATTTAAAAGTTTTAAGAAGTTGTTTGAGCACTATCACTTCAATGTTGTGGATCTAAGATTAGTGCCTAGGGGTAGATGGAGTCAATTAAGAAGAGGACGCGGAGTTAAAGAGATAAAAGGCTAAGGACAAGAGGGAAGGGTTCCAGAGTGTTGCAATGGCAGGGCCCTAGAATCAAAACCCTAGGGGGAAGAGGCTCACTCTAGTGTTGCTTAAGCAAGGTCTCGTGCTCTTTCCTCCTTCCTTAGGTCAAACTTGGCAAAATGGCTAGCATATAAGATGAGTCAATACAAGACAATAAGGTGAGGGAGAGTGTTGCAATGGCAAGGCCCTATCACCAAACCCTAGAAGATGGACAGCCCTAGGTGTAGATAACCTAGGCTTGGGACATCTCCTCCTTAACTTCTAAAAGAACAACTAGCACAAGGGGAAGAAGTGAAAAGAGTGTAGCAAAAGTTAGGCTCTTCCTTCCTTCTTCAATGGCTGAATATTTCTCTTTTAGGGGACATGAAACAAGGACCTACTTGTGTGTTTGTCACCTAGGGTTTTAAATCAGCAAATTTATAATAAATGCAAGAATACAAACCTACAACCATTCAATTAAGAAGATTTGCAGAAAATACACTTACATATCATGAGGAAATAGAATTGCAAACCCTAGTTGTAAACCTCCCTTCAAGAGAAATGCCAAAATATGCCGAGAAAATGTTAGAAAAACAAGACCGTGGAGCAATAAAATAAAACAAATGGAAAAACAAAACATAGAAGATACACAATACAAGAGAGACATAGATTTACGTGGTTCACCCAGTGTGGGATACGTCCACCAGAGAAATTGCCAGGTCCTTCCTTTATTATTATCCAGCAAATGAAGGGATACAACCTACAACAAAACCCGTTGTAACTTCCTCTTCTTTCTCTCACAGTCTCCTCTCTCAGAATACAATATTCACCATCAACCATAGCCGCAATACATTTCCCTCATAAAAGAGGGTTGCCTTCTAGGGAAAAAAACCCTAACATAATCTCTACCGTTAGATCTGGGACCTTATAATGAACAGTCCAGATTTACAATGAAATTACAATATACATTTACAAGGCAATTTTTCCTTTGGGGGCCCGCTTGCCCCCAGCTGGGGGGATATCCCCCCCGGACCCCGCAGACGGGGTACCCCCCCTCTGCACTCCCCCGTGTGGAAGAGTGTACATACTTCTGGGGTGTAAATACTTCATGGGATATAAACACGGCTGAAAGTGAAAAAACCTCTGAATCAAGAAGATAATCAGGCTTCACAACCAACAATCTCCCACTTGGAGACTGATCTCAACAACTCCACCACTGTTGTATATGCTAGACTCTGAACCTTCTTGGACCCGACAAATTTATCATCTTCATATTCATTCTTGAAGACCAACTGAAACTGAGTAGGAACTCAGTTTCTCCTTGGTTACTCCCTTTGTTAACATGTCTGCAAGATTCTGGCTAGTGTGTATCTTTTCCAACTTCAAATGTCCATCTTCCAAAGCAGATCATATGAAGTGGTACCTCAACTGTATATTCTTAGTCTTCGAATGGAAGGCTGAGTTCTTTGCAAGGTGAATGGAACTCTTACTGTCACAGTACAATCTATTGTTCTCCTGCTTCTTTCCGAATTCCTCCATAAACCTTTGTAACCAAATCATCTCTTTACTAGCCTCTGTAGCAGCAACATACTCTGCCTCTGTTGTTGAAAGTGAAACAACCTTTTGTAGTTTCAAAATCCAACTTATTGTTGTTCCACCTATAGTAAAAACATACCTTGTGGTGCTCCTCCT
>ML813648.1:6622-28932 GCA_009831015.1 Picea engelmannii | reverse complement strand
ATAATTTCAAATAATAAGCCTCTTTGAGGGGGCAACCTCCTTTTACCCCACTTAAATGTTCAAGTACAAGATGATTCAAAATGAAAATGTCTCCTTGGTATATATAGGAGACTAGGAGGTATAATTACAATTAATGGCCTAAATACGACATAATTAAAATAACATTACTAATCTAAATTACAACTAATGGCCTAAATCCGACATAAATAAAATAGCATTACTAATCTAATATGCCCCAATTAAGGGGTAATGAGCCAATATTAGGGCTTAACAACATCTGGCTCCATCTCGGGGACATGTGCTCACCGTAGAGAGCATGAGAACCTCAAAATCTCTGGCATAACCTACAGACCTGCTCAACTCGAGAGGGGCATCAGTAACAAAAATGGGGCGGTATTGCCACCCCGCATATATAGACATATATATAAATAAATAAAGTAATCATAAATGTGAATATAGAGTGAAGTACTTACCTATACTTACCTATTGGTTGGATGTTGGTGTAGTCAAACAACCAGTGAAGCCAACCCAACAACGTTCCTCGATACCTTCCTTTGTGCTTCATCATAAACCAAAATAGTGATAAATCAAGCACAAAAATGTCATGAGTTAGAATATATATCATATCATCAGGAATCTCAAAGTCTAACTCATGGAGGCAGGTGGGAGGGATAAAATCATGCCAAGCCCATCTCTGAGGAAAGTACTCAATCCACTTCCGGAAAAGGTCAAGAAAATTCCATGGTTAAGAACACCGACTCAAAAGGTCGGCACACTGGCTACCTAAGATGTTCTCATACTTGGAAGGGATTCACAAAGATCTAGCAGACAATTGGCAAACTATCAAGGGAAAGTTGAAAAACCGAGATAACAAACTTGCAGTATCCAACCAACCCTTGGAGTCTAGGGTTTTCCTAAGAGGAAACTCAACATTAAAAATATACTTCCCAACTGCACCTCTAATGGAAAGCATGACAAAGTAATAACAAGTAACTGGAGAAAAATGTCATGAGAATCCTTCTTTAGGCAAACAATGTTTTTACTTGTATCAAAATACGAGGAGAGTAGTGGTTGATAATCATCTTCATAAAATAAATCCAAATGCTCAGAGGAACAATCATCAAAGTCCTCAAGGTATGACCGGAAATCATTAGAAAAACAAGGTATTCGGTCATCCTTGGGTTTTTGGAGAGTATGAGTAAAAACCTCATCTCCTTGTTGCCACTAGTCAAAAGTAATCTGTTGTGATAATTGCAAGGGAAACACTTGGAAATGACTCTCAGTGTCATAGATGGGATCCAGGTCATAACCAACTATATCCCATCTACGTCTCCCAACATGTATGAATTCATCAATGTTATCAACTATGTCATTATTTGTATCATAACATACAGGTTCTAAAAACTCATTCACCTCCTCCTCATTTCCTTCATCAGAAGGAAAAACATCATCAAAAACTAGGGGAGGAGGGAAACTTATTGTTTCTTCTTGTGCAGGGGCTTTGAGGACTTCATGCGTCATGGTCTCATCCTCAGGAACTACCCCTTCATCTTCAATTGTACAACGAGGAGAGTCTACTTCTTTTGGGGATTCCATTTCTCCCTCATTTTCTGAATCATGGGATAAGGTGTCATCAAAATCTTGAAATGGAAAGAAACTAACCTTATCGTCCTTTTGTTGTGTAGGAGAGAAGGGATTTTGGATGGCCTCATTAGAAGGAGGAGCACAAGTTGGCACTTCATCATCTTGCGTAGGTTCTTTCTCCTTAATCACGTCTTCACTCAGTCGATCAAAAACTTGTTCCCTTCTTTCTTGTGGATTATTAGTAGAGGTTTCCAGGGAAACTAGTTTTATCAAGCTGAGAGTGTCCAAAGTATGGTCATTGATTTTGGACAAGGAGAGGTTTACCTCAATTTGTATGGCCATGTTTTGAGCTTCCATAAGTGTCTTCGGACCCTTTTTATTTAGGAGGAAGCTTAAATTCCCTAGAATCCCACTGGTATAGAGGTATACGAGGTACTTGTCTTCAGGACTATGTCTTTCAGGAATCTGGTATAGAAACCTCTGAAACCTAAACCCAAAAACTATGATGGTCTCATCCTTTGTTTTTCTTATGTATTCAAGTCCTTTCAATAATTATTGGATATATTCCAATTTCACACCCCACCTCTCAAGAAAGATTTCTTCAAACTGATCCATAGATGTGATGTTGGCAGCTAGAAGGTTATCATACCATCTTCTAGCCTCTCCATGCAGAGTGGCAAAGAATAGTTTCATTACCAAGTCTTCAGCATCATCACTGACTGGGTGGTGCCGAAATAAAGCCCAGAAACTGCTCATGTGACAATCGAGTCTTTCTCCATCGATGCCAGCGAATCTAGGGAGCCATTTTTTATACCAGGGGGGAATTTGTCTAGGATATCCTGGGATCTTAATCATGTCCAAAGGTTCATAGTTTCCCAGATCCCATTGTGAATTCATAGTTGGATTCGTCATCAATGGAGTCGCTAGATAATTTTCTTGAAACTATCAAAAGAAAAGGGAAAACACCCTAGTGGAGTCGCCAGGTAAGCTTGTAAGATAAGTCTCTGAAGCAAGGCTTACTGAAAAATATTTATCATTTGAGGAGAATTGACTCAGTGTTCCCCGACAACAATGCCAAAATTTTATCGTACAGTTTGTAGCTAGGTCAAACGGCTAGAGGATAGAGGCCAAACTGGCGTAACAGGAACCTACCCCACCCAATGTCACCACAATGGGGAGGTTCTTTCTATTCAGGGAGGTTAGCCTAGGGGAGACGTCCCTAGTAACCTGGGGTTTTGAAGAGGCCAAAGTATAAAGGTCAAATAAAAGTTCCTCCTCACAAGTTACCACCAAAGATCAGATAGTTCGGCTAAACAACCAATAAAGAAGTGTAGCCCCAATTGAGAACACCTGCTCGAAACAAGACAATAGCAAAAGAATATATCCATGCTATAATTCAGTGGGTTAGTAATTAGAACAATAGATATCAATGAGATCAATGTTTATCAATATAGCAATGGAAAATATCAATTCATCAATAAATATTGAGATGATGAAGCCAATAATGTATTTAATCAATCCTTTACTCAATAAATGCTTTTAACCATCATTCAATTGCTTATCAAAGACATATGATGTGTCAAGATGGAATATCCAAGTATGACACCAACCTAGTTAGGGTTAGCTAGTTAGTTAGGGTTTCAAATTTAAAATTTTTAAGAAGTTGTTTGAGCACTATCACTTCAACGTTGTGGATCTAAGATCAGTGCCTAGGGGTAGATGGAGTCAATTAAGAAGAGGATGCAGAGTTAAAGGGATAAAAGGCTAAGGACAAGAGGGAAGGGTTCTAGAGTGCTGCAATGGCAGGGCCCTAGAATCAAAACCCTAGGGGAAAGAGGCTCACTCCGGTGTTGCTTAATCAAGGCCTCGTGCTCTTTCCTCCTTCCTTAGGTCAAACTTGGCAAAACGGCTAGCATAAAAGATGAGTTGAGACAAGAGAATAAGGTGAGGGAGAGTGTTGCAATGGCAAGGCCCTATCACCAAAGCCTAGAAGATGGATGGCCCTAGGTGTAGATAACCTAGGTCTGGGACGTCTCCTCCTTCTTAACTTCTAAAAGCACATCTAGCACAAGGGCAAGAAGTGAAAAGAGTGTAGCAAAGGCGAGGCTCTTCCTTCCTTCTTCAATGGCTGAATATTTCTCTTTTAGGGGACATGAAACAAGGACCTACTTGTGTGCTTGTCACCTAGGGTTTTAAATCAGAAAATTTATAATAAATGCAAGAATACAAACCTACAACCATTCAATTAAGAAGTTTTGCAGAAAATACACTTACATATCATGAAGAAATAGCATTGCAAACCCTAGTTGTAAACCTTCCTTCAAGAGAAATGCCAAAATATGCCAAGAAAATCCTTCCTCCAACAAGTGCGCCTCATATAAAAGACCAAATACCCAACAAGGGCGCAAAAATCATACCTCAAAAGAGAGTGAGTTGTGTGTCATGTCAAAATGAGGATAAAACTCCTCAATATATAATGTATCAATGACCTTTAATTAATTTTAGGTCATAAAAATTAGCCGACAAGGCTTTAAACCAAAATCATATTGTTTTTACATTAAAAAGTCAAATTAAAACCCTAACTGAGCTGTAATAAAGGTAAAATCCCCTTCCAGGGAGGTGCTAGCCCCTTTTAGGGCATATGAGGCATCTAGGAGCAAAACGTTGACCCCCCAAGGGCCTCTCCAACATGCCACATGTGCCACTGCTGCCCAGTCTACCTCCAAGAATGACCATGATTTCATGGTAAGAATGGGGGCACTCTGATCCTTTCAAGGCCAACATTCCACTACAAAGGGGTCATTCCCCCTAGGTTGAGCTCTGCCAAAGTGCCTCTGGTGAAATGTCCTTCTTCTTCTCTGGTGAAAAATATCAATAAAGCATTGTCCTATCTCTACCCCTTTGATGAGTCTCAACAACCATCTGATGGGCTCTTCAGCCCCATGGAGGTCTGAGCTAATCATCTCCCCATGTGTACTGGTCCAAATGGTACCTGTCTATCGAGCATGGTCCTAAACATCAAAAACTTCACCCTCCATGGGCTCATTAGTCACAGGGATCATAGCAATGTTAATCATGTCTCATCATTAATATTATCAAACATATGCATAAAACCCTGATATATCATCCAATAGCTCAAAAACATTACAAAGACCTGCAATACAAGGTTGAAGAAAAGGACAAGACACCCTATTGGGCTAGTATCCATAAGGAAAGGAAAGTATCCAAGGGGTATCATCCAAGCCATGTAAAATGAGGTGGTGTGGATAAGGGATGTCCAGACATATGGGTAGAGTGAGAGCTAGGGATGCATGATATTACCTGTGGGTGCCTTTGTAGAGGGCGAGTTGTACTCGTCATGGATGCAATTTTTTCCAAGCCCTTTCTTTCCTTTATTCTTTTCTTTTCTTTATTTGCTTTTTCTTTTTTATTTCAAGGACTAACTAGAGGACACTGCCTTGGCATGGTGACCAGAGCTGACAGTGTTACCCACAAGCACTTTCACAAAGATGATAAGGCTGGCTCGTGATGAGACCCCCTTTCCCTTGGCCATGCAACCAAAGGTCACTGCCCTGGCATGGTAACCAGATAGTAGAAATGTCATGTTGTTAGGTACCCATGAACATAATAGGTTGCCTCATGATGAGACCCCCTATCCTCTTGGCTAGGTCTTGTTTTGTTATTTTTCTTCGGTTCCCTCTTGTTTCTTGGTTTTACCTTCTGGGCCTTTAGCCCCTTCTTCCCACGATATAAGGTGCAACCCCACAAACAGATCATCCTAATGCCCGGACTAGGGGAATGGGACAAATGAGCGGGAGATAAGATGAAAAAGTGATGATATGATGGGAGCGAACGATGGTTCTTCAGAAATCCCCCCGAGTGGCAAACCAAAACCCATGGGTACAAGCTTTCTAGGACACCCTATCAATCCCTCCAATCATGGTCAAGTGGGTTAATGTAATATCCAAGAAGTCGTTAGAGATAAAAGGAGTAAGATGCATATATGTAAAGGTTATAATGATCAAAAGTGACACATACCATGATACCTAAACCAATTACCTCATGGAGCAAGAGCCTTCTCCGATACAAGACCAGGCCAATGGTGATGGATGTTGCTGCTACTAACAAGATGAATCTGAAGAAAGAAGAAAAGTATGGGCCCTCCAGGGCCATGCTCAGTTCAATCCTGCTCTCAGTACTCCATGTCTAGGACCTGTGGACCTCGAGACATGATCTCCTAGTTATCCCTAGAAATCGCGGATAACATGCCTAACTATAGTCCATGAGAATGCATAGACTACTAAGTCACTCCCTGCTGGCCTACTCTTGGGAACGGGACATCACAGAGGAAATCTCATTGAAAGTATACTTATGAGTCAATGCATCAAGACAACTAAATCTAAAACTTCAAGATCCAATAGATAAAGAGTTAAGACTTAGATGAGTTTAAAAAAATGTGTAATTAAAATAAATATGGCACATAACTCCTTGTGTAACTAAGTCAAAATGGAATGATATAACCACTCTACCATTAAGTAAAGTGCCAAAGTATAATTATATTATGACATCTAATGATGGTTGTTACCTTGATATTGCATCTAATTATTAGAATGAGAATTTCAAACCAAATATATACGAGCCACTGCTAACTCATTAGAATTGCACAATCATTCATATGTTTCAAGATTTAATTGATAAATATTGGTTAAAGGTATTTCAATTATTTGAGTTAATTAATTATAATAAAATGAAGTTCATTTTATATTAACTACAGAAAATAAAAGATGAGTTAAATTTTTATAATAGTCTTAGGAAGTGGCCATGCTATGATATTCGCACTTATGTCTTGCATCCACACCAACTTAGAACCACTAGCTTCAATCCTGAAAAGACAAACAAACAATAAGCCAAATTTCAATCTTTAACGTGCATTCAGGGAATATGTTATATGTGACACTATGATGCAAATTCAATTTTGGCCAATGTAAAATGAACGTGTTTGCGGTTTTTCTTAATCATAGAAAAACCTTAACACATATTTTATAAACCAAATTACATTAAAAAAATCTTAATAATATTTTTATACTTTATATGCATAGAGAGTACTTGCTTGTAGTTTCAATGAAATGTAAACAATTGGTTTGTTATCTATCTCAATGTCATATTCATCATTTCCATGGCAAATTCCGCTTGTAGTTTCAATGAAATGTAAACAGTGGGAACATGACTCTAGGATAATTACAAGCTTCTGAAACCTAAACCAGAAAGAATCGATATAAAATTAATAAAATAGGCTCCATCCCCATGACAAAGTTTATTCCACTGACATTCACTATGGAGAACGACAACACGTGGATGGTAAAGAAATCGATGTTAGTAACGAGACGTTTTCTTGCACACTTGCAAGACAGATGGACTCCTATAATGTTAGGGACCTAACCCCTCACGTAGGTAGAATAATATATTTGCATGTAATAAAGGTCAATATTAATAAGGCCTAACAATGAGGAAGAATAAGTCCAATGTAAGAAGACCTAATAGAAGCTTTTGCTTCTAGAAGGATCTTCCTCTAGATGGTTCTTTTGATAGAAATATTTAGTATAAATAGGAGTCGAGGGTATGAGAACTTTTGTCTTGGATATTATTGTAATAGAGCTCTGCTCTATTGGAGGTTGCCCCCTCGAAGAGGCAAGTGAACATTGCTCTCAGTAATCAAAGTGCTCTTTCTGGTGTTCTTCTGGTATCATTTTGTATTATTATGGTGTTGTTCTGATTATATTATTGTTCATCTTCCATTTCTAGCTATTATTTTTGTTCTACATACTTTTTTATATCTGAAATATTACAAGTGGTATCAGAGCACCTTCCTCGGCATAAAATTGTGGTTTAATTTTTTTCAGGGTAGAGACGTATTACGACGTCTTTAAGCTGCAGAGATCTTTCGTTACATGCATAAACCCACAGTTGGGGATTCATACATGCAGGAAATGCAAGTGGTAGTTAAGCGCATATCTGTTGGCCACCCTTGTAACCCATGTTGGTACCCCTTCGAGTGGTAGCACATCAAACAACACCTGTATACGGATCGACCTAGATCTCTTGAAGCCCTCCATAGATAAATTGATTGGCCACCTAACTGATATAGTGTCACCGAGAACAACAGTCGAGAATATACTCTCTAGTACCTGGATAGTCGGGTAGTACGGCTAATGGCATGGTCTAGCCTCCTTAGTTGGTGCCCTGAGATATTGGGTCAAGTACTACTTTTGGACCTCGCATGTATGTCAGAGAGCTATAGCACAGAGAAAAACCTTGTCTGTAGAACCCTTGAATACCTAACCCTTGGAACAGAAACAAAAAATAGAACATACAAGATCTATTACGATGCAATTGTGTCTCCTGCATTCGAGTTGAGAAATTTCTACACATTACTTCTTGTTAACCATTTGGGCATTTCATCACTACAGTATTCTTCAGATTGGAGTATAACTCTGTAGGAGTTAAAAAAAAAGGACTGGATCCTATTGGAACCATTACTTGAGACCTATTTCGTTGGATTTCTCTCTTCGCCCTTATTGCATTCATACCTATCATTTTTCAAAAAACAAAACTCTGTTGGACCCAGGCCCCTTCCAACACCCTTATTTCAGATTTACCCCATTGGATTCCACTTGTCGCCCTGATCGTTGTGATACACTTCACCCATAACCCATTTTTTGTGTGGTCCCACCTGCCCCTTTTCATGTTCCCTCGTCATCATGGCCCATACCCATATCCAAGACTTGGAAGCTCGCTTCACTACCTTGCACTCTAATTTCACAGAAACCCAACAATAAGTGCGACAACTCAATGCTAATATTTCCACCATCAATCAAAGGATTCATTCCTCCATCGTCACCTCAATCACAAAACTCAAAGATGAGATCAAAAAAGGCATTACTACCCACCTTGAATATGTCGCTACGATGATCTGCGCCAAGCTGCATATCCCTGCAGATCTTCCCGTATCTGACCTCCCTTTGCATACCAAAGGTGAAACTTCCTCTCATTTCTAGAATTTTCAACACCATCACTTTCAACGTGACCTACGCCTTCCGCGTGTGGATGTGACCAAATTTGATGGATCAGATCCCACTAGTTGGATAACTCAAATGGAACACTATTTTTCTTTGTATGGCATTATGTGTGAGTTGGCCAAACTCCGGTATGGTGTTCTCCATCTAGATAAAGAACATTGGCAATGGAGGCAATGGAGAAAAAAATCCCTCCAAGGGTATGTGGCTTGGACACACTTTGTGGAAAAGCTTTATGAACACTTTGACACTGACACCAATCATTTAGGTTGTTTGACAAAGTTGAAACAATCTGGCATAGTGGAAGACTTTATAGCTACATGTCTGATGCTTTTTTTCGATAATGTTTTATCAGTGGCCTCAAGGATGATATTTGTGCTCATGTCCTCATGGCTCAGCCTCAGAGTTGGGTGGACGCTACTAAAATAGCTAAGGAAGCACAACAGGTTGTCTCTTCTCAAAACCGCAAACCCTCCTTTATTCCTCACACTAAACCAGTCACCCCCACTCCTCCTTCTACTCCACTAAAGATCCAGAAATTGACTAGGGCCGAAATGGATGAACACCAACTCAAAGGCCTTTGTTATAATTGCGATGACAACTATTTTTGGGGACACAAGTGTAAGGAACAAAATACTTTTATGGCCATCTTGAAGGATGTTTCAGAAGAGGACGTTGAGGCTCCCATTGTGTCTGTGTCACCTAAACCCACTAACATAACCCCTCCGTCAGACCCTCCCGAAGTATAACCATTCATTTCCCTAAATTCTCTCATTGGCTTCTCTGCTCCCCAAACCCTCAAGCTAATTGGTTACATCAAGCATAGGAAGGTCATCATTCTTGTTGATAGTGGAAGCACCCATAATTTTATTCATTGTTGCATTTCCCAAGAAACTGATTTCTATATCCGTGCATTCAATAATTTCCAAATCATGATTGCCAATGGTGGGTCCATGAAATGTGGAGGGCGTTGTGAAAATGTGTGTCTCCAAATTGGTGACTACCATCTGAAATCTCATATGTTTGCTATTGACATGGGTGGTTGTGACATTGTGTTGGGTGCATAATGTATACGGACTTTGGGTCCCATTCTCATGGATTTTAAGAAAGTAACCATGCAATTCGACCAAGAGGGCCAACAATATAAGTTCCAAGGCATCACCGTCGGTTCCCCGGAGATCATTAGTTCCCGTCGCATAGAAAATATGCTAAAAAAAGGTCATTTTGGAATTATTGCCCAACTCCATGTAATCTAAGCCACTGAGACACCCTCTATGTCCCAGGACCTCCAATCCATCCTCTCTAAACATCAAGTGGTTTTTTCCACTCCCATAGACTCCCTCCTTCCCGTGGTGTTCATGATCATTCCATTCCACTTGTCCCAGGAAGCCTTCCTCCCAATATCCGTCCCTATTTTCACCCCTTCCCAAAAAAATGAAATTGAGAAATGGCTCAAGAACTTATCAACGCAGTTGTTATCCTCCCTAGTATGAGCCCCTACTCTTCTTATGTGGTCATGGTCCTTAATAAAGAAGTTTCTTGGCGCATGTGTCATGACTTTCATGCCCTCAACAAACTCACCATTAAAGACAAATTTCTCATTCCTGACATTGATGACCTCTTCGATGAATTGAGTGGTGCCCAGTTCTTTACTAAACTTGATATTCATTCAGGATACCACCAGATTCGTATAAAAGAGGCAGCCATTCCTAAGACTGCCTTTAGAACTCATGAGAGCCACTATGAGTTTTTGGTCATGCCCTTTGGCTTGTGTAATGCTCCCTCCACTTTCCAAAGCCTCATGAATCATGTCTTCCATCCTTTTCTCCATCATTTTGTGTTAGTCTCATTTGATGATATCCTCATCTATAGAGAAACCTAGACAGACCATCTTGCTCATGTTGATCGAGTTCTCCATCTACTCTCTCAGCACCAAATTTTCCTCAAACAATCTAAATGTGATTTTGGTGCCTCGGAAGTAGAGTACATGGGTCATCTTGTGGGCAAGGCCGACATCAAGGTGGATCCTAAAAATATTGAAGCTATGCAAGATTGGCCTCACCCAAAGACTCTCAAAAGCTTGCATGTATTTCTAGGTTTAACAGGTTATTATCGCAAGTTTGTTAAGAATTATGGAAAGATTGCGACACCTCTCACTGCACTTCTTAAAAATAATTCTTTCACTTGGAATCCAATAGATTCTCAAGCTTTTCAAACCTTGAAGATGGCCATGTGCACCACTCCAGTCCTGGCCCTTCCTGATTTCACAAAGACCTTTGTCCTAGAATGTGATGCTTCTAGGAAAGGAATTGGCACTATCCTTATGCAAGAGGGTCAGCCTTTGGCCTTTACCAGCAAACAACTGTCTGAGAAAAATTTGGGAAAATCAATCTATGAAAAGGAAATGTTGGCTATTCTGCATGTTGTGGATCTTTGGTACCCTTATCTATTGGGGAAATGCTTCCAAATTAAGACGGATCATCAAAGCCTTAAGTATTTTCTGGAACAACGCCTTTCCTTTCCCGAGCAACAAAAATTGGTGACTAAGCTCTTTGGATATGATTATGAGATCATTTACAAGAAAGGAAAAGACAATGTGGTTGTTGATGCACTTTCCCAAAAATATGAAGATGAAGGGTCCCTTTTTTCTCTCTCCTTCATTGTCCCAAATTGCCTCCAAGTTGTACGCCAGGAATGGCTACATGATCCCAAATGTTCACATCTGATACAACAATTGTAGTCCAATTCTCTAGTTTCCCCAGGGTACTCTTGTCTCAATGAGGAGCTTCGATACAAAGTCTGTTTGTATTTAAGTAAACATTCAAAACTTAAATCCATGGTACTTTCTAAGCTTCATGCTACACCCACAGTTGGGCACTCTGAGTTTACCAAAACCTATGACTGGGCCAAAAGTTCTTTTTTCTAGGATGGTATGAAACACGACATTCGTAATTATGTGGTTGAATGTGATGTGTGTCAACGCAACAAGAGAAAAATAATCAAATCTCTGGGCACACTCCAATTGCTTCTGATTCCACCTGCTATTTGGTAGGATATCTCTATGGATTTTATTGTTGGATTACCTAAATCAGGCAATAAATCATTCATTATGGTTGTATTTGATCGTCCTTCCTAGTATGCTCAGTTCTGTGCTCTTCAACACCCATTCACAACATCCATTGTGGCTCAAATTTTCATGTATCAGGTCTTCAAGCTTCATGGCATGCCGCATTCTATTGTTTCTGATCGTGACCCAAATTTCACCAGCAACTTTTGGCAAGAACTGTTCAAGCTACAAGACACCCAATTTGTTAGGGTCCTAACCCGCACATAGGTAGATCAATATATTTGGATGTAATAAAGGTCAATATTAATAAGGCCTTTCAATAAAATAGAATAAGGCGGATGTAAGAAGACCTAATAGAAGCTTCTTCTTCTAGAAGGATCTTCATCTAGATGCTTCTCTTGATAGACATATTTAGTATAAATAAGGGTCGAGGGTATGAAAACCCTAGCTTGGAGATTATTGTAACAGAGCATTGCTCGACTGGAGGTTGTCCGCTCGAAGAGACCCATGAACATTGCTTTCTGAATCAAAGTGTTATTTATGTTGTTGTTCTTATCTCATTTATGTGTTATTGTGGAGATTATGTTGGTTATATTATTGTTATTCTGCCATTTCTAGCATTTTATTTTTGTTCTGCATACTTTTTATATCTGGTATCTTGCAAGTGGTATCAGAGCACTTTCCTTGGCAGAAATTGTGGGAATTTGTTTTCAGGGTAGAGACGTATTCTAGCGTCTTTAAGCCATAGAGATATGTCGTTACGCGCATAAACCCGTGGTTGAAGGATTCATACATGCAGGAAATACAAGTGGTTCTTAAGCACACATCTGTTGGCCACCCTTGTAACCTTTGTTGGTACCCCTTCGAGTGGTAGCGCATCAGACATCACCTATGTATGGATTGACCTAGATTTCCTGAAGCCCTCTTTAGATAAACCTATCGGTCGTTGGACTGCTATAGTGTCATTGAGAACAACACTCCAGAAGATACTCTCTATTACCTGGGTAGTCGGGTAGTATGGCTAAGGGTACGGTCTATCCTCCTTAGTTAGTGCCCTGAGATATTGGGTCGAGTACTACTATTGGACCCCGCACGTATATCAGAGAGCTATGGCACAGGGCAAACCCTTGTCTGTAGAACCCTTGAATACCTAACCCTTGGGGGACAGAAACATAAACAAATTAAAACAGACAAGATCTATTGCCACGCAACTGTGTTTGGGTTGCCAAGTAAATACACATTTCTTTCTGGTTAAGCATTTGGGAATTTCATCACTGCAGTATTCTTCAGACCAGAGTATAACTCCATAGGTGTAAAAAAAATAAAGGTCTAGAAATTTTGTCACCATTATTTGAGACCTATTCCATTGGATTCATCTCTTCGCCCTTATCACATTCATCCATATCATTTTTTGGAAAAAAAATTGACCTCGCCCGCCCCTTTTCAATTCACCCATCCTCATGGCCCATACCCGTAGCCAAGATATGGAAGCTCACTTCAACACCTTGTAATCTGGTTTCCTCGAGACCCAAAAAGAAGTGAAAAAACTCAGTGCTATTGTTGCCTCTATCAATTCATCTATCAATACAACCATAAATACAACCATACAGTCCTCAATGGAGGAAGTCAAACAAGAACTGACCACCCTGCTTGAATCTGTCTTTGCATCACTCTGCACCAAACTGAAGATCCCTACAGATGACCCTTTCTCTGAAGCACCTCCAAAGACTGAAGGCGAACATTCCTCCCATTCCCATACCTTTCAGCCCCATCACTTTCAACGTGACCTACGCCTTCCGCGGGTGGATGTGACCAAATTTGATGGCTCAGACCCCACTGGTTGGGTAACCCAAATGGAACATTATTTCTCTTTATACGACATTACAGATGACTTGGCCAAACTCCAGTATGGTGTTCTCCATCTAGATCAAGAACATTGGCAATGGTGGCAATGGAGAAAAACTTCTCGTCAAGGGTATATTGCTTGGACCCAATTTGTGACTGAGCTTTATGAGTGCTTTGACATGGACACCAACCCTTTGGGCCATTTGACAAAGTTGAAACAATCAGGAACAGTAGAAGACTTAATATCTTCCTTTGAGTGCCTGGCTTTTCAAACATAGGGCATGACTGATGCTTTCTTTTGAGAGTGTTTTATCAGTGGCCTCAAGGAGGAGATTCGGGCCCATGTCCTCATGGCTCGACCCTCGAGTTGGGTGGAGGCTAATAAAATAGATAAAGAAGCACAACAGGTTGTATCCTCTCAAAACTAAAAACCATCCTTTATCCCTCTCCCTAAACCTATAACTCCCACTACTCCCTTCGACCCATTAAAGATCCAAAAATTGACCAGGGATGAAATGGCTGAACGCCAACTCAAAGGCCTTTGTTATAATTGTGATGACAAATATTTCCCAGGCCACAAGTGTAAGGAACAAAATCTTTTTATGGCCATCTCTGAGGATATTTCGGAAGAGGATGTTGAAACTCCCCTTGTGTCTGAGTCGCCTGAAATCACTGACATAACCCCTCCCTCAGACCCTCCCAAAGTAGAACCCGTCATTTCCCTCAATGCTCTCATTGGCTTCTCCGCTCCCCAAACCATCAAGTTAATCGGTTACATCAAGCATTGGAAGGTCATCATTATGGTTGATAATGGAAGCACCCATAATTTTATTCATCGCCACATTGCCCAATAAACTCATTGCTACATCCATGTTGTCAAAAATTTCCAAATCATGATTGCCAATGGTGGTTCCATGAAATGTGGAGGGCGCTGTGAAAATGTGTGTCTCCAAATCGGTGACTACCACCTAAAATCCCATATGTTTTCTATTGACATGGGTGGTTGTGACATTGTGTTGGGTGCAGACTGGCTTAGAACTTTAGGTCCCATTCTCATGGATTTTAAGGCATTAACCATGCAATTCAACCAGGAAGGCCACCAATATAAATTCCAAGGCATCATTGTTGGTTCACCTGAGGTCATTAGTTCCCATCGCATGGAAAATCTGCTCAAAAAAGGTCATTCTGATGTCATTGCCCAACTCCATGCAATACAAGCAATAGAGACACCCCTGGTGTCGCGTGACCTCCAAGCCCTCCTTTCTAAACATCAAATGGTATTTTCCACTCCCCAAGGACTCCCTCCTTCCCACAGTGTTCATGATCATTCCATTTCCCTTGTACCCAGAAGCCTTCCTCCCAATATCCGTCCATATTACCACCCCTTTTCACAAAAAAATGAAATTGAGAAAATGGTCCAGGAACTCCTTAATCCAGGCATTATCCACCCTATTATGAGCCCTTACTCTTCTCCTATAGTCATGGTACTAAAGAAAGAAGGTTCTTGGAGAATGTTTCCTGAATTTCGTGCCCTCAACAAACTGACCATTAAAGACAAATTTCCCATTCCTGCCATTGATGACCTCCTGGATGAATTGAGTGGCGCCCAATTATTTACTAAACTTGATCTTCACTCGGGATATCACCAAATATGTATGAAAGAGGCAGACATTCCCAAGACGGCCTTCCGAACTCATGAGGGCCACTATGAGTTTTTGGTCAGGCCCTTTGGATTGTGTAATTCCCCCTCCACCTTCCAAAGCCTCATGAATCATGTCTTCCATCCCTTTCTCTATCATTTTGTCTTAGTTTTCTTTGGTTATATCCTCATCTATAGAAAAACCTAGGCAAACCATCTTACTCATGTGGATCAAGTTCTCCATCTACTCTCTCAGCACCAAATTTTCCTGAAACTATCTAAATGTGTTTTTGGTGCCTCAGAAGTAGAATACTTGGGTCATCTGGTTGGCAAGGATGGCATCAGGGTGGATCCGAAAAAGATTGAAGCTATGCAAGACTGGTCGCACCCAAAGACTCTCAAAAGCTTGCGTGGATTTATGGGCTTAACAATGTATTATCGCAAGTTTTTTAATAACTACGGAAAGATTGCAGCACCTCTCACTGCTTTCCTCAAAAATAACTCTTTGACTTGGACTCTAGCCGTTGCTCAAGCTTTTCAAACCTTGAAAATGACCATGTGCACCACTCTGATTCTGGCCCTTCCTGATTTCACTAAGACCTTTGTTTTGGAATGTGATGCCTCAGGGAAAGGAATAGGCATTGTCCTTATGCAAGAGGGTTGACCTTTGGCCTTCACCAGCAAGCAACTGTCTAAAAGGAATCTGGGAAAACCCATTTATGAAAATGAAATGTTGGCTATTTTGCATGCCATTGATCTGTGGCACCCTTATCTCTTGGGGAAACGCTTCTAAATTAAGACCGACCATCAAATCCTCAAGTACTTTCTGCAACAACGCATTTCCTCCCCGGAGCAACAAAAATGGGTGACTAAGCTCTTTGGATATGATGATGAGATCATTTACGAGAAGGGAAAAGACAATGTAGTGGCAGATGCACTGTCCTGAAAATATGAAGAAGAAGGATCCATTTTTTCTCTTTCCTTCATTGTACCCGATTGGCTCCAAGCTGTGTGCCAGGAATGGCTACAAGATCCCAAAAGTTCGCATCTAATCCAGTAATTGCAAACCAATTCTCTGGCTCCCCTAGGGTACTCTTGGATCCAGGATGAGCTTTGATACAAAGGTCGTTTGTATTTAAGTAAACAATCAAAGCTTAAATCCATGGTACTTTCTGAGCTTCATGCTACACCCACAGCGGGGCACTCGGGGTTCACCAAAACCTATGGCAGGGTCAAACGTTCTTTTTTCTGGGATGGTATGAAATAGGACATCCATAATTTTGTCACTGAATGTGAGGTGTGTCAACGCAGCAAGGGAGAAACAATCAAATCTCCGGGCACACTACAACCACTTCCGATTCCACCTGCTATTTGGAAGGATATCTCTATGGACTTTATAACCGGCTTACACAAATCGGGGAATAAATCAGTCATAATGGTGGTTGTGGATCGCCTTTCCAAGTATGCTCATTTATGTTCTCTTCAACACCCATTTACTGCATCCATGGTGGCTCAAATTTTCATGGACCAGGTCTTCAAGCTTCATGGCATGCCGCACTCTATTGTTTCTGATTGTGACCCAACTTTCACAAGCAATTTTTGGCAAGAACTGTTTAAGATATAGGGCACCCAATTGCATCTCAGCACAACTTATCATCCCCAGACTGATGGTCAAATGGAAGTTGTCAACAAGTGTTTGGAAACACATCTGAGTGTTTTGTCTCTGAAAAACAACATCAATGGGCTCAATGGTTACCCCTAGCTGAATGGCGGTACAAGACTTCCTACCATGCAGCTACACGCATGACTCCTTTTGAAGTGGTATATGGACAGAAGCCACCTTCAGTTCTCTCATACTTACCGGGTACCTCAAAGGTCCAGGTGGTTGACCAAACACTTACAGTTCGAGAGGATATTCTTCGTACCCTTAAAGAGAAATTTGTCATGGCACAGAATCACAGAAGAAACAAGCAGATCAAGGTCACTCTGAACGTCAATTTGCAGAAGGGGATTAGGTGTTTCTACGAATGCAACCATAAAATAAAAATTCCCTCAAGGCCGAGCATTTTTAGAAGCTAGTGCCCAAATTTTATGGTCCTTATACAGTTCTCAAGTGTGTGGGACAAGTCACCTATCAGTTATCTCTGCCCAGTCAATCGAAGCTACATCATGTTTTTCATGTTTCATGCTTAAAGAAGGTGATTGGAACTAGGTGTCAAATTCAAACCAACCTTCCAGAGTTAGCTGAAGAAGGATCCATTTCTCTACAGCTAGAAGCAGTTTTGGACCAACATGAGCATTGCCTGCATCAGAGAACCATCAAGGAAGTCCTAGTCCAGTGGAAATATATGACTCCAGCAGATTCCACTTGGGAACCAGCTACCATTCTGCAGTAGTTTCCACATCTCAAGCCTTGAGGACAAGGTTGTTTTTAAGGGGGCAGACATGTTAGGGTCCTAACCCGCACATAGGTAGATCAATATATTCAGATGTAATAAAGGTCAATATTAATAAGGCCTTTCAATAAAATAGAATAAGGCGGATGTAAGAAGACCTAATAGAAGCTTCCGCTTCTAGAAGGATGTTCCTCTAGATGCTTCTCTTGATAGACATATTTAGTATAAATAAGGGTCAAGGGTATGAAAACCCTAGCTTGGAGATTATTGTAACAGAGCATTGCTCAATTGGAGGTTGCCCCCTCGAAGAGGCCCATGAACATTGCTTTATGAATCAAAGTGTTATTTATGTTGTTGTTCTTATCTCATTTATGTGTTATTGTGGAGATTATGCTGGTTATATTATTGTTATTCTACCATTTCTAGCATTTTATTTCTATTCTACATACTTTTTATATCTGGTATCTTGCACAATTTCATCTCAACACAACTTATCATCCCTAGACTAATGGCCAAACTGAAGTTGTCAACAAATGTTTGGAAACATATTTGAGGTGTTTTGCGTCAGAAAGGCAGCATCAGTGGGCTCAATGGTTACCACTAGTTGAATGGTGGTACAACACTTCATACCATACAACTACTCGCATGACTCCTTTTGAAGTGGTATATGGACAAAATCCACCTTCGGTTCTCTCATATTTTCCAGGTGTATCGAAGGTCCATGCGGTTGACCAAATGCTTACAGTTCGAGAGGCTATTGTCCATACCCTCAAAGAGAATTTGTTCATGGCCTAGAATTGCATGAAGAAACAAGCAGATCAAGGTCACTTTTAATGTCAATTTGTAGAAGGGGATCAGGTGTTTCTTCGACTGCAACCTTACAAGCAAACTTCCCTCAAGGCTGACCAGTGTCAGAAACTGGCGCCCAAATTTTATGGTCCTTATACAGTTCTCAAGCGTGTGGGACAGGTGGCCTATCAGTTAGCTTTTCCCGGTAATTCTAAGCTACATCATGTTTTTCATGTTTCCTGCTTAAAGAAGGTGATTGGAACTAAGTGCCAAACCCAAACCACCCTTCCCGAGTTGGATGAAGAAGGCTCCATTTGGCTACAACCACAAGGATTTTTGGACCAGCGTGAGCCTCGTCTACATTAGTGAACCATCAAGGAAGTGTTAGTCTAGTGGAAAGATACAACTCCAACATATGCCACTTGGGAACCAGCTACCATTCTGCAACAATTTCCCCATCTCAAGCCTTGAGGACAATGTTGTTTTTAAGGGGGAGGGCATGTTAGGGACCTAACCCATCACGTAGGTAGAATAATATATTTCCATTTAATAAAGGTCAATATTAATAAGGCCTAGAAATAAGGAAGACTAAGTCCAATGTAAGAATACCTAATAGAAGCTTCCGCTTCTAGAAGGATCTTCCTCTAGATGGTTCTTTTGATAGACATATTAAGTATAAATAGGAGTCGAGGGTATGAGAAGTTTATATTGTTGTTCATCTGCCATTTCTAGCTATTATTTCGGTTCTGCATACTTTTTTATATCTGGAATATTACATATAACAAAGGACAAATTGATTTCCATGAACAAAGCTTTAGCCAAGTTTGATGAAAACCATGAACAATGATCGATTCTTTGTGAGGCCCCTCCTTTTTCATATTTATCATCCTGATCTTCAACATGGAATTCATCATAAGATTTGGAGGATGGCTAGAGAAAAGAGAAGATAGATAGGGGGAAGTAGAGCTATTCCCTAGTGATGTTGTTGCTTTCTTCTCCTCGGTCTGAGCAAGTGCCTTTGTCTTTTTCTCAATTAACTTTGTAAACTTTGTAGTGTTTTGGGAGACTTACATTATGGGATTAGAAGCACTTCACTTTCATTTAAATCGAAAAGAAAGCACTCCCATTCCCTCTCTCTTGGGTCATAAAGGGAGGTCTCATGCACTAGAGTCTCGAGCACTAGGAAGATATGTTCTAATGGTGATGGATATGAAACTTATTCTCCATGCACAAGCACTGCTCTTGACTCCACTAGATCTCAATCTCAAGTTCTATTGTCTATTACACGTACACTCCAACATACACAAGATATATTAGTTTAAGTTTCTTAATTTGATATTAATCTATTTTTGAATGTTTTTTGCTAGCCATTTTTAGAAATATTGTGAGTCAGGATATAGAGAAACGTTGGAAAAAAGGGGATATAAAACAACATTGGGAAAAGGAGGATTACTATTTTATTAACATGATAGCAAGTTACACGGTGATGGAATTCATGTCCCATCAATACATCCATGTATGTAAAGGTATGGTGAAAAGGTCCCATGGGAGATGGAGAGGGTAATCATGTGGGATCTCGAGTGAGGCACCCTGTTACATCAAGGGATACACCCACAATGAAGATGTTGCTCCAACTTTTAGTAATGATAAGAAAAGAACTTGTCACTTGTTTGCAAGGTTACTGCTCTGTATATAATTTAAAGAAGTGTTTAAATGAATGGGAGGCAAGGGAAGAAAGGGCTAAAGGTATTAAAAAAAAATTCAAGTGGCTAACTCATGCAAATATTGGACTGAAACCAAAGTTAAGCGAACTTGGTTTGCATTGAGGCCGGTTGACACCCCATCATTCAAGGGGCTCCCCCTCTCTATCATTGATCATATTTCTCTCCACTTCATTCATTACAATAGACCCTAATGAATGTTATGTGTAAACTTACACAACCCTTCAAGGAGGATTCATTATGGGGTGCATCTTGTTGATTTTATGGTAGTTGCGGGAGGTATCAACCTCCATGTGTAACCTATGAATAGATTAGAATATTCTGGGAGCTAGAGAAACCCTAAACAGATGTGTAGAAACCCTAGAAGACAAGTCAAATCAATAAAACAATTAATATTAAGGTATTATCCTATAAAAGGAGAAGTCGCCCTAGACAGGTGACAAAGAGCACTATAAATAGAGGGCATTTGAGCTCATTTGGTCATTTCACTAACACACAAGCTCACACAAGTCAAGTGATGCACAATTCTAGAGGAGGAGTGTAGCTGCAACTACTGCAGTTGGTATTTTGGTCTTGGTTTCTGGTTTGTGGACTTTCTTCTTGGTGTGTTATCCTTGGAGAGAGAGGTACGCTATATTTTTGTTATCTGTTGGGTCTGGTACTGCTTCTGAAATTATTCTATCTGTCAAGGTTATAGTGCTCGAGGGTGGATACATGCCTATGGTTGGGTGATAATATTGAGATATTATCTATGGTTAAACAAGCACATCTTAATAGGTTATGGGCCCATACCACCTTCATGACAATCTAACCAGTGGAAGGTAGCATGGCAGTTCTTTGTTAAGCTCGTGGTGGCACCAGTTGTAGCTGCAACTAGGGTTTCTAATTGTGCAGTTGAAACAAACCCTAACCTAACCTTCTGGGCATTTCAAGTGAGAATTTTGGCATAATTCTTGGAAATTCTAGTGCTCCTTACCCTAGCGCACCTCTTGGTACTCTCACCAAGAAAAAGCATCAAGGTTGAAGTTTTGGGTCAAAGTCAATGTTTGAATGGTCCAAGTCAAAGGAAGTTGTGACTTACTCTATGAAGACAAAAAACAATCTAGAAGGAGCTTCAAACTTCAAAGCATGGAAGACAAGGATTGACGTCATCCTTGCCTAGAACAAGTTTCTAGATATCGTAAAAGGCAAGATCGTGGAACCGGAGTTTGGAGTAGGAAAAGAAAATGAACCTCAGAACATTGCAACAATAGAGAAGTTTAAGGACAATGACATCAATTCCATGAGTATAATTGTGGAATCTACAAAGGATCACTTGATACCCTACATATCAAATCTTGACTCATCCAAGAAGATGTATGATTCCCTAACTAACCTCTTTGCAGTCATAAATATTGGACAAGTGATGAGTCTGAAGAATGAGCTTCATGACACAAACATGACTAAGGATGATACTGTAGCCTCATACTTTGTAATGATTTCTCAGTTGAGAGATCAACTACAAGCCATTGAAGAAGTTATTCTAGAAAATGAAATTGTGAATATTGCACTTAATGGTCTCTCTAGATCATGGGATGCATTTGCTGCAAGTATGAACACAAGGAAGGATTTTCCAACGCTTGAAGAAATTTGGATCTGTTTCTCACAAGAAGAGACAAGGATAAACTCAAAAGGAATATCTCAAAAGGAAGAGGATGATCAAGCCTATGCAACAAATTTCAAGAGACATGGAGGTAAGAAAATATTTGGTTCATAAAAGAAATTCAATCATAAGAGAGATATGTCAAAGGTACAATGTTATGGATGCCATGATTATGGCCACTACAAAAGGGATTTCCCTAAACTAGAAAATAAGAGAAAGGAAAGAAACCATGTGTCAGCTGCCAATGATGAAGAACCTTCAAAGAAAGTCAAGCATGAAGAAACAATATTCTTCTACTACTCAACTCTCACAAGATCCTTTGAAGATGACATGTGGTTGATCGATAATGGAGCTTTAAGACATATAGTCATGTTGACGGGCGAAATTGACCGTCTGTCAACTGGAAGAGCGAGTCCGGTTCGAGGTTGTCTAAATAACCCAAGCCGTTTGGTGTAACTCATTCTGACGGGTTTAATGGCTCCGTTAGCCAATCTAAGAATCCTAAAAGAAACGAATAAAAGAAAGAAATAACTAACTAATTACTAAACATTATA
>ML813647.1:67482-100368 GCA_009831015.1 Picea engelmannii | reverse complement strand
ATAATGGCCTAAAGCTGACATAATTAAAATAACATTACTAATCTAAATTAAAACTAATGGCCTAAAGCCGACATAAATAAAATAGCATTACTAATCTAATATGCCCCAATTAAGGGGTAATGAGCCAATATTAGGGCTTAACATTCCTAAAGAATATAGGTATTTTACCGCTCTTCTATTTGATCGATGGCAGGTTACTGTGGATAAGAAATCGAAGAAGCCACTGCCTATAAGTTTAAATATGCAGTTATATAAGAACTCAGGGCGTGCATATGTTCTGTCAGCACATAGTTCTCACTCCCAACAGAGAGCTACGACATGGGAATACTCTTATGATAGCTTAATCACAGGTTGTGACTACAAGACATCCAAAATGGTAGACATGCTACTACGTTCACAGACAATGTGCCCTAAACCTCAAGCTGTTGTGTCAAGGATGCTGCTCCCTTCAAGGTCTTTCCCATTGCTAAAGCAAGAACCCTCCATTGGATAGAAGGTTGTCAGAGCTCATCAGTGCGTTCCAGGAATCAACAGGTCATAGGTATGACTCGCACATCAAACAACCGAAATTCCCTCCTACAGGCGTGCAACTGAAATTCTAGTTTCGTTTAAAGTGGCAACAGATAGTCAAAATCCCAGTTTGAAGGAGCTAACTCATCATACAGGTCATTTGAGTCACGGTTTTTGCTTAATCTCCGCCTTGATTGATTGGATGTCACCGATATTCTCTGTGTGTTGAGATTTCGTCAATATTTGAACTCCAATTCTGGCTAGTAGTTGTTGAGTCTGTTTTCAACTAACACACCGATTGCTAGCTCCAATCAAAATGTCCCTAATTACAATGCTAGTTATCTCTTTGATTGTCGAAGTAAATCCACATGGCATTCTCAACCTTGGCACCATGATTCTTGATGGACTCGATCTTCACAGAATGAACAAATTCATCCCTTCAATCGGGGGGGTTGTGGGTTACAAAGATTTGATGGGGAATCCTATCCAACCCAAGACTTCATTTGTGGAGAAATTCATGTTCATTAAACCTAATAATATCAATGCCCAAGAACAACAATCTCGCTGTCAAGAATTCAACAATATTGCATGCAAGGAAGAAGGCACCGTAATCTTTTGTAAGGAATGAAGCGGGGAAAGACGTATGTGAGCGACACATCTTTTGTAATCAGCCTCCGGTCGTGAAAGCTGCTATCCGAGCGATGGTGGCCTTGTCTGGGAGAACCAAATGGGGGCGTTGAGATCCAAGGAGTGGGTGTGCGATGTGTCGAGGATAGCCACCACTGCAGGCGAGGTATGGCGAGTCACATAAATTGTTGGCACCGATCAGATTTGATGTATAAATTATTTTCTCATAATCTTGGATATAGTTCTGTGAACATGGATCTGAATGCTATCATCTAACAGTGGTGATGAAAGACATTCTAAAAGGGACCCTAAGTGTGAAAAGGGAAGAAATGGCCATAAACAAACTGAAAGTGTCCACAAATACCACCCTGGAGACTAAAAAGATGTGAAATAGCTTGAATGCATGATATCACTGTCCCTGAGACAGATGTGCATCATTTTGATGATACTTCTGTTTGTTGTCTTCTTAATGAAAATATTTCGGGTCTGAAGTTCTGTGATGTTCCAGAAGAAATCAAGTGATGAAATTGATGATAATCATGCGTTGGAAGGTGGCCAGTGCCCTGTTTCTGGTATAGACATGAGGACACCCCTTTCCAATTTGGCATCCAGAACTTGGACAGAGCAGCACTACTGCCATCATTGAAGAAGATATTGCAGATCAAGGAGAATGTGGATGCAACTGGTTATTATCAAGTTCACCCCCTTACTATCATTGTTCATGTCTATGATGATGAACTGACTAGTGGGACAAAGCCTAGCAAATTGGTCACTCTGAAATTTGAATACTTGCTAAAGCTGCATGTTGTTTGTGTTGGGGTTGATGGTATGCAAGGAGGCAGTGAGAACAATTTTCTTATAAAATTGTTTCTAGATAACATTGGGATTGAGCTTCCTCATCAGATAGCTAAACTGTCTTCAGGTCTCAACTTTACATATGATAAGAAAAGAGCACAAAGGCCATTTAAATGGGTTCAACACTTGGCAGGCATTGACTTTTTGCCTGAAGCTCCTCCATTTCTTGCTGATAACATATCTGGAATTGACGAAGCTGCAAAAGGTGCATCAACTTTGGCAGGGCTGAATATATATAGACAACTACATCTGTGCATTGTTTTTGTTGAATACCATATCCGCATTTGGCTGTGGCTTACTGGCATCTGGGGTTGGCATTGGCTACTGGATCTATGGCTTTACAATATCTGTTACCATTCATTTTATCCTCCTTTTGTATATGTAACTTTTCTTGCAGGTCTTTTCCAGGAAGAAGATTTACACTTGAAGGATGTCTACTATTCTAAGCTGAAGGATTTTATGGGAAACTGCTGCAATAGAGTGAAAGATAGGGTTGCACGCATTGACCATATAATGAGCAACATGAGAAGTGAAGCCTGAGTAGCTTCACATGTTAGGGAAATAGAATAGGATAAATCAGTCAGTCACCAAGAAAATTAAGTGCAAAACAGAGCAGAGGGATATTCTTTTTGCACAGGTCCGAGATTTATTGTTCCAAATGCTTTGAGGGTGGATTATAATGATGAAACATAATTAATTGCATCAGTATCAAAGTCTATTTTTGTGTTTGAGGTGTTTTGGCCAGGTGGGATTGGTTACTTATTTTATGGGCAATAAACTGTTTAATGCCAAAGATGGAAAATTCAACTTGTCCACAACTTATTGAGGTGTATCACATCTATTGAAGACTTGAAGGAGATCGAAGATTGCTGAGCATTTATTTGATAAAGGATCTGAAAATGCGTTGTATCTGAAGTTGCTGCTGTATTGATACACGATTTAGAAAAGGTTTACAGAGACATGGTTGCAACCGACAACACCCTCCGTTGGTGGCTTCACAGCCTGAGTTTTTATTATTACTGTAGACTTATCTGTGGCTTCTTATGATCATCCACACAGTCCAGTGGATTTTTGGTTTACTATAGTCCTTGATCCCGCTTCTATACCTTATGTAAATGCTAGTGGTGGTGCAGCTTGGTTTCCTCATTATGTTTCTGGAAGGCTGAAATATGAAATTGGTGAAAATCCTCATGTCTCTCCTAATCATGGAAGATAGTCATGGTGGATATTCCTGTTGAACACATACTGAGAATTGGGCGCACTGTAAACAGAGAGAGGAGCTTCGTCTAGCAAGCCCTGAGATCTTTGTACTCTTGTAGGTAATCGAGATTCATCAAGTTTTGATTTTTGGGTAAGTTTCTGTTTTCGGTGGTTTAGGCGAGCATGTGTGTGCTCATTAACCACCGAAAAGGATGAATGACTCCATGGCCCAATACTAAAGGCACAAGGTCTTCCAGGTTCTTGGATACCTCGCAGGGACGTCTCCATCCCAGTTGGAGCCAGATGTTAGCGACCAAAAACGCACCAGCATTTTTGAAAGAGTGATGCCTAATCTTGTAGTGAAAATTTTGATAGCTTCCCGAGCTCCAAAGGTAGATATGAAAGTACCATTGGAAAGTTTAGGATTTGTAGATGTTGATCGACTATTTAAGAATGCAAAACGAGCTCTCCATGACCGATAAATTTGATTTTGAAAAAATCTACACTTTCACCAGCGCAGAAGGCAGAATTATAACCAGTTAGCTGTTGAAAGCTGCGCCTTTCAACAGCTAAAGAGAAGATTTTTGGGTAAGTTAGCTGTTGAAAGCCTGTCACGGCCATAATAGTCGAATTTTCGCCCAGATCAGGATTTTTTGGGTTAGAATGATTTGAAACCATTTCAAATAGATAGGTGGTGAATTATCAAGTCAAAATCTAAAGGCCATTCTTGGAGATGAAAGTCAAAAGGGAATTTTTTGACTAGATTTGGTCATTTTCAATGGAAAAATGATAGGGATTTTTGGCACACATCATCAAATTCGAATTCCACTTTCAAAGGAACATATCAAAGAGCCTTGGAAGGCTAAGCTACACTTCATCAACTTTCAACCAATGTTTGAAGACCAAAAGATAGAGATTGACCTCATCTTGAGGATCTCTCCTTATCTTTTGTAAATCAGTTTTTTCTATTTTTAGAATATCAGATCCATTGTTTTAGGATCTGAAACTGATTGTAAAAGGCTATAAAGCCAAAGACATTTGGAGCACTAGGGGGATCAATCTTGGATACATTTGGCCTATGTAATTAGACTCTTATTTTGATATGAATGATAGTTTTCTTTTGCTACTAATATCAGATTTTCTCATGTGTTTTATTGCTCTGTAATTCGATTCAATTTAGCTCAGCTATTAAGAACTGTCATCTTATTATTTGGCTCATGAATTCGAATTGAATGAACTCTTACTATCTTGTATGACCCTGCATGTTAATGTACTTGGTTATCTAGAATAGTGTTCTTCATACCCCATTCCAAATTACTGCATCTGATTATTGGTTTCTAAAAGCACTGGCTCATTCGAATGCATGATAAATTGTTCTTCTCATTAGCCATCCTCAGTTATCCCATTGATCCACACACATTGATTATTGATTTCTTAAGTTACCAAGCATCCTTAGCCTACAACCCTAAGGAGTTTCTTGGAGTGATAACAGAGCCTACCTCTACATGGATGCCCTAGGTAGATCTTGGTTGCAAGTTGGTGTCCATGCCGTCATTAATGAATTTAGGCTTGAGAGTCGTTGTTAGTCTTGTCCTAATTATGAGATTGAGCCTCATATATATGATATGTCATCACTCTTGGCCTCACCCTCTGGACTACCAGAAAACGAGTCTTGTTTTAAGCCCTTTCTAGACTCTTTAAACATGAAAATATTGTCGAGCGATCTTGTTGTCCTTCACGCTCGCCAAACTAAAACTTGAAGGGACGTCTATCTGGAGGTAGTTTACCCCTTTTTCGGTCCAGATGGTCAATTTTATGAACAAAGGTACACTCTAGGAACTTCGCTTTGCTAGAAGAGTATTCTCAGGTATAAGTTTAACCCTTTTTTGGGCCCGAGGGACTAAATTTATGAAAAAAGAAACCCCACGGAGTCCATAGTTAAGCTCTTTTCAGACTCCCTAAAATTGAAAAGATTGTCGAGTGACCTTGTTCCTTCACACTCGTTAAAATGGTCCAAAAGAACATCCCCTATGGAGTCCATAATTAAGCTCTTTTCAAACTCCTTAAAATTGAAAAGATCGTCGAGTGACCTTGTTCTTTCACACTCGTTAATTGGTTTAGAAAAACATCTACTGGCATGATTTTACCTCTTTTTTTAGCCTATAGATTAAGGAGGAAAAAGGTACACCTCGGGAGATTCATCTTGCTGGGAGAGTTCTCCTAAGTAAAGTTTATACTTTTTCTCGCTAAGGGGACTAAATATAGAAAAAGGCTACGAGTCCATAGTTAAGCTCTTTTCGGACTCCTTAAAATTGAAAAGATTGCTGAGTGATCTTGTCTTTGTCACACTCGTTAAAATGGTTTTGAATGGACGTCTTTTTGGTGCTAGTTTATCCCTTTTTCGAACCGACTAGACTACCTTCGAAAAAGGTACCCCAACAGAGTCTTCTTTTATTCTTTTTCATACTCTCTAAAAGTGAAAAACCACTGATCTTACCTTCTCCGGGCTCATGAAAAATACATTGAAGGGGGTTTCATCATGTCTTTTTAATCGCATTTTCATCCATGTGTCTTTGGCCTAATGTTAGCTCCATGTTGCTCTCAACTGAACCTCTGAAGCATGCCTGATATGCAAGCCTTATAATACTTTGCCTCTGCGTTTTGACACCTTGACCCACAAAGGAATTTTCCCAAGTGTCCTTTTCCTAGACATGTCTCCTTTCTCTGAGAATTAGTGTGTTCCTTTCACTTGGAGCTAGTATGCTTGCGACACTCGTTCCTCCTTTGTAACGTAACATTCTTTTATTCTTTTTCAAGCTCTTCAAAAATATTGAAAAAGACAAAAAAAATAAAATATACCCCAAAAAGAGGACATGAAAAGTATTTTCTTTTTATGGCAGCACAATGAGTCACCCTTGGACAAGGCACATCCTTTTGTTTGTTCTTCAAGATATGGGATTTAATATGACCTTATGAAGTTGTTCTCGCTACATAGAGTTGTGTCCTCCTCCGTTTGGTTATCCTTCCAAACACATGGAGAGTTTGCGTTGCCTCTTGCATCATGAACTTATGTCAATGTCATGTTGCCTGAGTCTGATCATCTATCGTGCTATTGTCCAAGGGAAGTTTTACCCAACTTGAGTCAACCTTTCTACAGTTTGTCTCTTATCTTCATGCCTGACCATTCTAAAAGTCCAATCAAGTCCTTGTTCGAAATCAATGAAGTTCTCTGCCTGATCACCAATATCCTTTTGTTTGTTCCCAACAAGTCATTGAAGACCTCTGGGTATTGAATTTGTACACTCACATTACACTCCTACCTGAGTTTTGAAGATATTGAAGTTGTTTATCGATCTCTGAAGGCCTCATCTCCAACTATCAGGCATCATTGGCTTCTTGAAGATGGTTACTATACATGTATATCTTTGATTTTAAGATGTAGATCCATTGTGTATTGCTTGCGGCTACACTTTATATAGTTATATGACATGGATATGTAGTGTATTTGATTGGTAGGCATGATTTATTTCATCTCGAGCATGGGTATGCTCGCCTCGAAGAAACATTTATTTTTGTTTGCAGATGGCACCTCACAAACTCTGGTCCCGGGCTCACTCGTTTTGTACATTGGTGAAGATTTGTAATGTATTTTAGCTATCATATTCTCTTCTAAACTCACACATTAGGGGCATATGTTATAACCTTAAATTTCACCATACATGCATACCTAGCATCAGACCCTCTTACTTGCTATTTTTTCCAAGCCATCACTGAGAAACTCTTCTTCAAAACCATATTTTTGAATGTGTATGCACCCTGGACCACTATTTCCCACGTACACACGCTTTTTGCACCACTACAACTCACGTACATACACTAGCTGCATCATTACAACCCGCGTATACCCACAAAAGTTGCAAGGAATTCATTGAGATTACTGGCTATTGGGTAGTTTTCCAACTGTCCCACTGCCTATAGCCCGTCACCCAACCAAATAACCATCCTTTTGTCACATAAAAGGAGATTTTTGGGTCTCATTCCTAAGAGAAGCATAAGAACAGTGAAACTCTGCCTGTTTCACATCCCCTCCTTGCCCCAAGAATTTGCAGCCACCTTGTGAGTTTTGTGCCAGAATCGCCCATTCTTTCCTTTTTCCTCCATTATAATCCTATGCCATTTCCCTAGAGAGAAGTGTGAGAGGAGAAAAATAGGTGGAAGAGAAGTTGGACCCTGGTTTCGAGGAGCCCAGACCAGGTTCGTGGAGCAGTCGTCGATCTCATTGTAAGTAAACTTTGTGATATTAATAAAAGGAATACTTTTTCTATCCTGAAATATGATGTGTTCAATCTTTATGTTTGATTTATGTTTTATACTGACATCTAACCCACTAATTCATATATAAGATGCATGGTCATAGTTCCTTGTTTGTCTGTTTGTGAATGCAAGTCAGCGTTGGGAGGAGACTTGTAGTCAGTGAGCAATCAAATGCAAAAGGATCAACACCAGATGCAAATTTTAAGGTAGAGTTACCAGATCTTTTTACTTTGTATTTTATGCATGAATGTGGGGTATATTCGGGGTAGTTATAAAAAGTAGGAGAATTATAGGTGGTTATATCTGCCTACATATTGAACCCTAGTGTAGTCCATAGGGGGGTTTTCCCGCTATAGAAAATATTAAGCACACTTAACTACTTAAGAGAAAATTTAACAAATGTTTCAAATTCTTCCTTGGACTCTATTTGTGTTTAGATATTATGAATTAGACCACAAAGATATTTTAAGCACCATATCTTTTTGTTTATATAGTTTTCTAAAAGGTGTATGTTATTGAACCACTGTGTCTTTCTGTAAATAGAAAATGAACCAATGTACCTTTTCATTTTATTAATGATGTTTTAAGAACACATTTCTTCCTTTATTATGATATTTTTAAGTAATTAGGTGACCTTGGTTCCTCTTCAATATTTCTTTAATAAGAATTTAAATTAAGAATCATATTCTCAATTGGCACTGGTAAGCTATGCACTTTTCATGTGATGTTTTCCTATCAATAATATCATATTACGAGCTTTCAATTAACTCTCTGGTGCATTGCATGTATCAAAATAGACATGTGTTAACTCATGGCCCCTTTTCCCAAAGGACTAATCATTGTGACCAATAGATAAACGATGAGGTGAAAACCCTGTTTTATACCTTAGCTCGAGGGAATTTTTCTATTTACCCAAAAAACAATTCGATAAACCTTAACGCAAACACATGGTTTATTAATTTTTTCATAATACACTTTTCAAGTCTTCCCTTTCCACTTATCCTCTGTGCTATTCCAAATGAAAATTATATTAGGGTCGTTTGATCATTCTCTCATTTTGATCCAACGATCAACAGTCAAACAACATCATTAATTTTAAATCCATATATTTTACAATTCCTGTGGCTTGGTATAGTGATCTACCAATCTTTTCATACTCAATCCTTGTCAATACCTTGCAATTTCCATACCTATAATGGCAATCAGAGCTTTGATATTTATAATAAAAGAGGGAAGATATCCTTGTATAAAGCTACAAGATCTTAGGTAAATTGAAGTTGAGTCTTGTAGTAACTTTAATTAATCTGTAGTAAGGTCATCGTTGTTCAACCATAGGAGGTGTACATAAATTTATTTGATGTGAGGCTTCATGATTCTATTAAGACTCTTTAGACTGTTGTAGATAGTGGTACTATTTAAAGAGGGCCATTCCTATAATGAAGACAATGGGATTTTGACATTGGCCTATGCAGTAAATGTTTGGGATTTAAAACGAACCTTGAGAAAAGATTTGAAGGTATATTGAACCCGTGGATTTATAAGGTTCTGTGTACCATAGTATTTGATACTCTTTAGACTGTGTAGACCTGGTGGGATAAGGTTTAGGACTATTTGTTCATTTAAAAAAATAATAATTTGACAGTAACCAATTCATTGAAGTTTCCTGAGATTGTGTACATTCCTGAGAAGGTGTACTTGTTTTGTCGGCATAGGGGTAGACCCACGGTTCAACGCTTCAACAACGCACCAACGAAACCCTAACTATCGACCCTTTCGGCAACACCTGTGAAGAAGATGAATTCTCACCCGAGGTAGAGGCAGAGGTGGTTGCAGGACTCAAATGTCTGCAACCTAGCTGGGACATAGATATGTGATTACACTACTTAACAAAACACTTAGCAGTTAACATTCATCAGTAATTAACCCTTATTCACATCGCAGATCCAAACCCTAATTATAGGACAACGCAGTATTCTACCAGATCTATCACATCTAGGCACTTAGCAAATGGAAAAATATCAGATCTAGTATTCATTCACATTATTAAGCACTAAGCTATCATACTAGATGCATCATACATAAAGATATCGACACTAAGCATAAATCACATCAGTAACATACAACCATAGTGCATAAAGAAACAATAACACATGATATACATGGTTCACCCCAGTGTGGGGCTACGTCCACCAACTCTTCGTCTTCTTTATTATCTTTTGTCAATCTCCTTACATGCACAAAGCCTCAAAACCCACTCCGCATAGAACAGGAGATCTGCGTGTACCTCGCTAGATTCTCCTTCCCTGAGCTAGGTTTAAGAACAAAGCCTTCTTACTATCTATACATAAGCTTCTTACAACCACTTGCACTTAGCTCTACAAGTCCTTAAAACATAGCATGCACAAAGCATCCACAACTATTCACACTTAGCACATTGACCTCTTCCTACATCGCCTATATATCTATTTATACATTACAAAATGGCCCCAAACATGGGTAAACCTATGGGTCAACATCTCATACCCGTTACATAAACCCTAATCCCAAAAATTGCCCTAAAAAGGGGTCGAGATCCCATGATATCTGCTTCGACTTGCGCTCCACCTTCGACCAACCTGTCGAAGTCCCAAAATAGGTCAAACATGACCAAGGATATCTAAAACTTGATCAAGGGCCAACAGGCCCCGAACACTCACCTTTGACTCATCCCGAGTCACTCTGGACTGGGTAACTCTGCCTCAAAATGCTCGAGCTGCTTTAACCTGTTGCTGCACCAAGGCATCCTTCTCAACGAACTCTTGAATAAATGTCTCATTCACAGGTCCCTTTAAGCACTATTCTACCGAAGTGACTACTTGTTCTAGCTCTGCTCCTTAGTCTTCAATCTCCTCAAAAAGTAGGCAAGCTGGATCCTGGACTGGCTGGAGCTTCTGAGTCACTTCCATGACTTTTATTTGTATGGCATGGACCTGTTATTGAGCCATGCATTGTTCTTGGGATATTTTCATCCTCTCAACTACTGACATGAGTTTCAACTGCGCTTGTACTGTTGTTGTTTGTTGCTTTGCTTCCTGGAGCTGCGACTCCAGTGTCTTCAGTTCAGGGTCCTCGGTAAGGCACTCATAAGTCCATGCACTACGACTGCTTAGATGTTTACATTCTATGGCTAATGTTTTGATCCTTTCAATTGTGCTCTGGGCGGTTTCTTCTCTCTGGTATTGCACTTCCTATGGAGTGGTTGGCACTGTTTTTATCTCTAGTTCTGCGACCCTCTGTTGAAGTTGTTGAATGGCTTTAGAAAGATTCACAACTTGACTCTCCACTGGGTCTTCCTCCATCTTCTCCAAGCTTGTCACAGAGAGAAGTGATTTGTTGACTACGTCTTTAACTCTGACCTGCTCTGCGAGCAACTATTCTTTCTCCCGCTAGATTTGCGCTTTATTTTATTCGAACTTGGTTTGGAGGTCGTCCTTCTCCTGCTGTGCAAATTGGAATTTCTCTATGATTTCCTGTTGTGCTTGATTTAGGGCCATTGTGGACTGTTGTTTCTCCTCCTGCATGCGACGAATGTGAGATTCGGTCACGTCAGCTATTCTGCAGAGTTGGGCAGACTCATCTCCCAACTTTGGTTCTTTTGGCGGCGGGGGTGCAGTGGCCACTGCGCGTATAGAGTGAAGGGCTTGATGTACTCTTCCCAGCTCTGTCTCAATTATATCATACATGGATTCTTGTTTGTCTTCTGTTCTCTGCAAAATATCTTCTAAGGCATCAGATACATCTGCGATAATGAAGTCAAAGTCATCGACCATGAGCACAGTCTGCAGCTTCGTCTTACTCGCTTTGGAATTCTTCCGCGATGTAGGTTTCATGGGGGAAACCTTTATTTTCTTGGGTGTCTCTGCCTCATCAAGGGGGTTCCTAGGTGGTGTTACTTCACCCTTCTTATGCTTTTCTTCTTCCCCTTCTTTCTCTTCTTTGTCCACTTCGTCGTCTCCTCCTCTGCTAGGTGAATCTAATGCAGTCTCTTCTGATGTGTTGTGTATTTTCTATACACCTTCCTTATTTTTCTTCTTATTGTTGTTGGGTGCATCATACTCTTCGTGAGTAACCACCGAACTTCCAATGAGGTTGGGGTCGGACAGTTCTTCCTGGTCGACTAGTTTAAGGAACTCCACGGGCCATTCCTTAATGATTTCTTCCAATTCCTCCTCTGTGAGATTGTAGTAGGACGGAAGCTCTTCCTTAATTTCATCTGTGCATGCATTAATATAAATAAAATACCTATATAAACGGAACTTCATAAGGGGCCTGAACCTGTCCAGGGTGTTCGACATATGAGGGAAAGACTCAATATCCCTCTTTAGCTGAAGGTAGTAGGTATGGAATACTGCGTTCGACTACCATTGTTTCCCCATATTGCTTGAATACTAGAGCGTGGTGAACTTCACAGCTAATGGATAGAACAGATCAATGTCAGGAAGGTCACACCTTCCGACATCTCCCAAGAAGTGAATGCGATGAGGATCAAGAGCTAGCTAAAATGGAACTCATAGCCCTGATCCTGAGCTTCACGACAATCCAGTTCTAACTGATTGACTAGATAACTGGCCCAGTTCATCTGTAGTCCTTCCACTCATTTTCCTGTGAGGTCAACGACAAACCCTGTGACCTGCATGGGTCTGTTCGTTTAGACTATCTTACTAGCAATCAACTAGCAAGCAAGGCGCACTATGCCATTCTGATTGGAGGCTACCTTGTCGCCTTGCATCCCTTTATCTACATCATCATAGGTGTCTTTGATCTTCTGTGCCAGTGTGCGGTCTGCAACCTTCCCTGTATAAAATTCTTGAGGGTTTTGTCCCTGCATGCTTAATCTGGTGATCCTATGGATCAACGTCGTATCGACGGTGATGCGCCTGTCTAACCATAGATATCCACCATGGAAGCATGGTAGTAGGAGCTTAACGCATGTGTTAACCTCCTGGTGCCTTCCAAAATGTGGTATCTTCATCACGTTCAAGATAGTGGACCTCGCGATGTCCATAGTCCATGATTGGGGGATGATCTTCGATTTCTTCCCCTTGATGTTGGTCAAATATTTGTGAGGTGCGAGCATGTCATAGCTCTTGCAGTATCCTAGGTTATAGTTACTGATCTTCAAGGTTGGAATCCTCTCCAACTATGGTATGACTGCTTGTATTCCCTTCGGGATGTATGCAGTGATGACTATGTAGTCGAAGTCCCTCAGGACACTGCCACAACTCACCACACTGGCTAGTGGTGGGATGTAGTCAGGTAGGATGGATGGAATTAGCTTCGCATTCACCAAGTCATCATGATGCTTGGTTCTTTTCTTGGTCACAGCTCGGGATGGTCCAGATACACGAGTAGTCGACGAGGAGGCTTGCACTCCTCGTGTCGATGAGGCTTGGATTCCCGCAGACATCATCTTCTCGGCCATGAGGTCTATTAGAATCTCTTTGACGAATTTTTTTGCTGCGCTAATTTCGTCAGACATGCACACTCGAGATTTGGTATCTCAGGTCGGTGAACAATAATCAATGTAATAGAATGGATGGCGAGGTCTCAATTATCATTGCATGAAATCAACTAGTTCTCTGTGGGCTAGGATAATCACAATTGGCAAAAGTGTTCTCGGTGCAACGCCTGATGGGATAAATATATATTGTTGTAACTATTTCTTTCAACGGGTCGCAAAGATTTATTCAATGCAATTCCATCCGTTATGGCACGGTCCCAACGGTCCAATGGTGAACTTTCAGGCCATAACTACTTTCCTAACTGTTTGGGAGCATCGATTGAATGGTCATAATGCTTCCAATGGTCATATTGCTTTGCCATGGCGAAGTGCCATTCTATGTTATACTGGTATTCCGACAAAGTTCAAATTCTGGAAACCTTCCTTCTACGAAGTTCTTTCTGGAGCTTCTTGTAATTTTTCTAACTTTGACCTCTTCTTACTAAGCTTTCTGGCCTTTTTTCCTGTAATCTGAGTTATTGGGTTCCTCTTCCCATTATCATTCTTATCTCCTCTTGGCATAGTAACTTCACGCTGTGGAGGGTATTTCATAGGGTTCAAGGGTAATACTTCTTCTCTTTCTGGGGTAGGTGCTCTACTCTCTTGTACAGACAAGTGACTCCAGTCTTCCTGTGTCCTTTCAACTTCAACATCCATATATTTGGTCTTTAGTAGCTTCAACTGGTTCTCTTGTTCTTCCAGTAAGTACGCTATTCTCCTAGCCATGAAATCTCTCAGTTCTTTCTTTTTCTATTCTAGGGCTTCCTCTTCTTGTTTCCTTCGCATTTGATCTTTCTCAATCTAGGTTTTTCCTAGCAAAATAGCAAATGGGGCATTTTTCTCAACAAACTTCATGATCTCAAATTATTCTTCTGTCGAAGTGCCATGAGCACGCATGGATGTATGGGTAAGTCTTCCACATAGGGTTACCAACTTTCCTCTAAATAATTCTATTCCTCCTAATGAAGGAACCATAGAAGGAATTCCCAAGATTTCCCAAGTTATTTCTGTCATGATATTCACTTGTGTTTCCTCATCCAGGACACAGTCTATGTCGAAGTCTCCTATTCTTGTTTCTATGTACTCTTTCTCTTTTAAGACCCATGATAAGTTGATATCTCTGTGATCATTCAAGGTTTCTTTCATTTGTAGTAATACAGTCTCTGATTCTTTCTGGGGTTTTATCATATCCTTAGTTTCTTGGCCTGTCTCATAGTTTTCTTGTTTCATATTCATCTTTTCAACTTTAGCAATCATTCTAGGACAATCCAAAACTCCATGGTCCATACCTTTACAACAAAGATAACTGGTTCTTCTAGCAGGGCATTCCTTAGCAATATTTCCCGGTCTTTTGCAACTGTAACAAAGGGTTAATCCTCTTTTTCTCTTAAATAATCCCCAACCTTTCTTGTATTACGCACTGTGATCATAGTAACTAACCTGCAAAAAATTATTTCTAGGATCCTGCATCCATTTGTTAGTCAAAACATTCTTTCTATGCATGGGGATAACATGCTTTTCATTATTTCTATCAGATCTATTCATATCAAATATTCTTTCTTCTAACCGTGCCCTAGTTTTTAGGCTAGGACAAAATTTATCAAACATACCTAGATCCATTCTTTCGAAACAAAAATTTTCACTTATCTTACCTTTCTCAAAGCACAAAGATTCAATATCTTACCTCTTTTATTTATACCAAACTTTTATTCTCGGCATAGAGCTTCACAAGTCAATTAGAATACTGTGCACTAAAGCACAGATCTACACACAAAGATTTATTTTCTTCAGTTCCCAACAATCACAGTTTCAGGTCCCAACAACAGAACCATTTGTTGGCACAGGGGAAGACCCAGGGTTCAACGCTTCAATAATGCACCAACAAAACCCTAACTACCGGCCCTTTCAGAAACACCTGTGAAGTAGATGAAGTCTCACCCGAGGTAGAGGCAGGGGTGGTTGCAGGACTCAAATGTCTACAACCTAGTTGGTACACAGATCTGTTATTACACTACTTAACAAAGCACTTAGCAGTTAACATTCATCAGTAATTAACCCCTATTCACATCACAGATCCAAACCCTAATTACATGACAACACATGATTCTACCAGATCTAACACATCTAAGAACTTAGCACATGGAAAAATATCAGATCTAGCATTCATTCACATTACTAAGAACTAATCTATCATACCAAATGCATCATACATAAAGATATCGACACTAATCATAACTCACATCACTAACATACAACTATAGTGCACAAAGAAACCATAACACAGGATATACGTGGTTCACCCCAGTGTGGGGCTACGTCCACCAACTCTTCATCTTCTTTATTATCTTCTGTCAATCTCCTTACATGCACAAAGCCTCACAACCCACTCCGCATAGGATAGGAGATCTGCACGTACCTCTCCAGATCCTCCATCCTCGAGATAGGTTTAAGCACAAATCCTTATTACTGTCTATACATAATCTTCTTATAACGACTTACACTTAGATCTGCAAGTCCTTAACACATAGCATGCATAAAGCATCCATAACTATTCACACTTAACACATTGGCCTCTTCCTACATCACCTAGATATCCATTTATAAATTACAAAATGGGCCCAAACATGGGTAAACCCATGGGCCGACATCCCATACCCGTTACATAAACCTTAATCCCAAAAAATGCCCTAAAAAGGGGTCGAGATCCGCCTTCGACCAGCCTGTCGAAGTCCCAAAAGAGGTCAAACATGACCAAGGATCTCCAAAACTTGGTCAAGGGCCAATAATTGGATTATAGAAGATCGATATTTCTAATAAAGACTTTCATTTTAGACTTTTTACACATTCTATTGAGTACCATTTTTTGTTTATACAATGCATGAGTTTTGACAATATCATATGCATAATTTTGATGATGACCACAATATTGACCTCGTTTTTATATGAATGACACATCATATTTAACATTTTGTCTCAATGACAATTAGTCATTGATATGATGACCAACTTGACCCCATTTTGACATCAATGACAACACCATAACACCATGTCCAACATTCTCCCCCTTTGGAATTGATGGAAACAAAAAAAACTCTTTATTTTAATTGAGTTTTACTGTGTATTCTCCCCCTTTGACAACAATGGCAGAAGGGATATTTCTTTGCTCCCCTTGAGGTTATGCTCCCCCTGTCCATGTACTCGTTTTCTGATGAAGCTTGTGCAATTTAATTGGATATGGAGATTAAGCCCAATTTTTTTCTAAGATATTCAAAAGTACTCATGGGTAAAGGTTTTCTGAATATATTGTTGAAATGTTGTTCAATATTGAGAGGGAGGGGTGAATCAATATTGCTTCTTTTTTCTTAAATTAAATTAATTATTTTAATTTATAACAATTTATCAACAAGAATGTACAAAACTCTGAATTTTAAATGTAACAATCATAAAAATTATATTTCATTTACAAGTTACAGTTTGTAAGAGATACCAATCTCTCTTCTTTTTGAGAACCAACTCAAAGAAACACCAATCCATTGTTTTCCAAGAACCAAATTGAGGAAGAACCAACTCCTTGTAGATCAAACTCCAACTTGTAGAGGACTCCAATCCTCTTTTTTTCAAGCACCAACTTGAGGAAGCACCAACTCTTGTTTCAGGCTTCAACTTGTAGAGGACTTCAATCCTGCCTTACTACTCCCTTCCACCCTCACTTCATGTGTATGTTTCTAGTTTTATATTCTTCCTTGGACTCAGATTTTGTTTTTGATCTTCAGAATTAGCTCACAGAGACAACCTCCTTTCATCCTATCTTTATGTTTAAATAATCTTCCAATAGGTGTATGAATTTGAACCATTGTATCCTTTTGATAATGAACTATTTCACCTTTTAATTTATTCAACTATAATTTTGTTCTAATAACAAATTTCTTCCTTTATTATTATTATTTTTAAGTAATCAGGTGACCTTGGTTAGGCTAAATCCCGTGAATAAGAAGTTTCCCATTTAAAGGTCCTTACTTTATGAGACGATGAGCCACAAGCTCAATCTAGAACCTTTGTCACAGGCTAATATAATTTCACAACCAACCTTTACTACTCTCCACGAAACCACAAACTAAATTATGGTCTAACTGGATATTTTAACACCCACGTAGCCCTGATGCTAAGTTATTCACTCCATAGGACCGAAGTTTGTGACCAGTGTCTTATTAATATGTATGGGATTACTACTTACCACTCATGGTATCCCTCTTAGTGGCATGGGTGATCAAAGAATGGTTTTAGAAACCTTCTATTGAGGTATTCGTGTTTATAGAATGCTACCATGTGTCTACCATGGTAATTTACAAACCACCTACATGGATTTCGACCTTCCCATTAACCTCTTCTCACTTTGGTGATGCACGCTACATCTCCACTGTAGATCTATTGCCCCAATGAACGGTTATATCTGAACCTTCGACGATCTTTATTGCATCTCGATCTGACGATTAGGTTTTAATCAGGCATTGAGTGGATGATCCTATATTTCCTAGGCATTTTAGATAGATCCATATTTTGGATTGAATCAACCATTGATTGGAAGGTCCTCATTCATTTCAAACATGGACTTCACTTAGAAATATTTTATGTGGTGGTTTCACGGACTCACATGTCTTCTCGGGTGTCATGAAAATGCATGCCCAACTTTCGCTACCTCCATAATGAACCTATACTTAGAAATTTTTAGGATATTTTTCTCGGGTTTGCAGACTCACATGTCTTCTCGGATGTCATCAAAATGCACACCCAACTTCCACTACCTCCATAATGAACCATACTTAGAAATTTTTCAGTGATTTATTAAATGAGTCTGACCGATAAAATATGATACTTAGCCATTTTTTGAGGGTGTGCAACAGACTCACGGAAAAAGATCTAATTCATTGGATCATGGTTCCATTTTGATCTAACAATCATCGACAAATAAACCTTGTCCTTCGCCATTCATTGTTGATTCCTCCATTCCATTGTGCTCTTATTTTTATTCAATGATCAACATTGTTCTTTGTTACATAGTGTCGATTCTTGCAACTTGCACACTTATAATGATCAGAGCATCAATTGTTATAATAAATGGAGAATATAATCTCAAGTATATTTGGAACATGTTCCTTTTGATCTTTGTTCATATATATTTTATCTGAGCACCAGATTTTGATGTTCTCTTTTTTTTTTTCATTTCTATGGGACAACTTCATCCTTGTATGTCTAAGAATCAAAAGTCATGTTCTTAGTCTTCTCATTACTCCATCTTCTTCATCATATTTAATTCTCTTGCAAAGCTCTCTTGCAACTAGTATAGTAGAGTACTTGCCTGGATGATAAACCCATATTAACTCTTGTTGACATCAATGACAACTTAACACCATTTCCAACATTCTCCCCCTTTGGCATTGATGGAAACAAAGTAAAAACTATTTATTTTAACCAAGTTTTACTATTTATTATCCCTCTTTGACAACAATGACAGAAATGAGATTTCTTTTCTCCCCTTGAGGTTTTACTCCCCCTGAGGTTATACTCCCCTTGCCCATGTGATCCTTCTATGATGAAGTTTTTGTAATTCGATTAGATATGGAGATTACCCCATTTTTTGTCTAAGGTATGCAAAAGTACTCATGGGTAAAGTTTTTGTGAATATATATGCAATATGTTCTTTAGTATCCACATATTCCACTTTAACAACTTTTTGAAAAACTTGTTCCCTTAAAAACTGAAATTTGATTTGGATATGCTTGGCTTTTGAGTGCATGGCAGGATTATTAGAAAGGTTTATGGCATTGGTATTTTCATAGTTAAGAAGATTTGGATGATCATATTTAACTTGTAAGTCTTATAGAGTTTGCTTTATCCAAATTAATTGAGTGCATCAGGAAGCATCAACAATATATTCAACTTCTGTTGTAGATAGTGATATGGAGGGCTGCTTTTTATTTAGCCATGAAACAAGACATTTTCCTAGGAAAAATGCACTTTCACTAATGCTCTTTTTGTCATCAATACTTCCTACCTAATCTGTGTCAGTATATGTAGTTAATGTGAAGTCTTCTATTTTTAGATATCATAATTCAAAATCCAAGGTGCCTTTGAGATATCTAAAAATCATTTTAACTGCCTTTATATGTGTCTCTTTAGGTGTAGATTGAAATCTAGCCAATAATCCTACAACTTGCATGATGTCTGGCCTTGTTGTTTTTGCATATAATAAGCTACCAATCATTGATATGTACATGGTTTGGTCTACTTCTAGTGATTTGTCATCTTTGCTAAGTTTGCATCTTGTAATCATAGGAGTGCTCATAGGTTTACAATCTTCCATTTGAAATTTCTTCAACATTTCTTTAATATATTTGGTTTGAGATATGAATATTCCTTTGTCTTATTATGAAACTTGTAATCCTAGGAAGAATGTCAGTTCACCAAGCATTGACATCTGAAATTCCTTTTGCATTTATGTAGCAAATTGCTTGCTTATAGGATTTAGATTAATTCCAAAGATGATATCATCCACATATACTACAACAATAACAATATTCTGATTTTCAATTTTAATGTAAATATTGATGTCAATAACTCCTCTTTTGTATCCTCATTGTTATAGATGATTATCAAGTCTTGAAAACCATGCCCTAGGAGATTGTTTGAGACCATACAATGTTTTCTTTAATTTGCATACATAGTCTTTATTTTCTGACATTATAAATTCTTTAGGTTATTCTATATAAAATTCTTCTATATTTCAATTTAAGAATGATGATTTGACATCCATTTGATATATTTTGAAGTTTTTAAAGCATGCAAATGCCAAAGACATTATGATAGCTTCTAATCTGGTCACTGGGGAATTTTTTTCCTCAAAGTCAATCCCTTCTACTTATGCATATCATTTGCATACTAATATTTCTTTATTCCTTATGATTTGACCATCTTCATTAATATTATTTTTAAAAATCCACTTGGTCCCTACCACATTTTTGTCTTTTGGGCTTGGGACAAACTCTCGAGTTTGATTCTTCTCTATTTGATCAATCTCTCCATTCATGGCTTTGATTCAATCTTCATTTTTGTTGTCTTTTGTAAATATTTTGGGTTCTATTAGGGAGAGCATTACTTTTTCTGATTCATATTTCATCATTCTTCTTGTTTCAACTCCAACACTTTTGTTGCCTATGATTTGACTTTTAGAACGATCTCTTTGTACTCTTTTTGATGGTGATTTTGACTCTTGTTTTGGTGATGCTTCCTCTTCATTTTCTTCTTCACTTTGTAATTCTTCTTCTTGTATTTCTTATGTTTCTTATTCTTCTTCTTCTTCATCTCTTCTTCTCTCATCAACTTGTGAATTGTCTTGATATTTAATTCTTTTTTATGTTATATCATCCACCTTTACATTTGTACTTTCCATAATTTTGTGCATCCTCATATTATAGCATCTGTAGGCCCTTTTATTGGATGGGTAACCAAGAAATATACCTTCATAATATATGGAATCAAATTTTCGTAGATTATCATCATCTCTTTTTATATAACATTTTCTCCCAAAGACTCTAAAGTGTTTTACCAATGTTGGTCTCCCAAACGACAATCCATATGGTGTTTTGTCATGGTTAACTCTAAGTTGTGCCCTGTTAAGTATATATATTGTTGTATATATTGCTTCTCTCTAATAGATTTCCGAGACATAGTTAGGGATTCTTTTTGGACAATTTTATTTTCCCTTTCAACAACTCCATTTTGTTGAGGAGTTCTTGGAGCTGAAGAGTGTCTTTTAATTTCATGATTTTCAAAAAACTTATTGAAATCATATGAAGTAAATTTCCCTCCATTGTTTGATTTTAGGCACTTTATTTTGATATCAGACGCATTTTCAACATGTTCTTTGAAGACTTTGAATTTTTTGAATGCTTATGATTTCTCTTTAAGAAAATATACCCAAGTCATCCTTGTATAGTCATCAATGAATAAAATGAAGTAATGTTCACCTTGCATGCTTTTAGTTCTTGTTGGTCCATAGAGGTCAGTGTGAACAAGTTCTAATGGTTTTGATGTAGATTATTCTTTTGTCTTGAATCTTACTCTTGTCTTCTTTCCATGTTGGAAGTGCATACAAACATAGTTTGAAGGTTTAATAATCTTTGGCATATCTCTCACAAAATCCTTTTTACTAAATTTTATAAAATTTTCAAAACCTATATGTCTCATTATTCTATTCCATAGCCAACTTTCATCTATTTGGCTCATGCAATATTTTTCATCTTCTTCTATGTTTAAGATATATACATTGCTTGGTGTCTTGGGTGCAACAACCACTAATTTTCCTGAGCCTTCTTTTCTAATTTCACATTATTGAGAGTCAAATATGTGTATGTGTCTTTAATCACATGTTTGAATCACACTAAGGAGATTAGGCTTCATATTTTCAACTAATAACACATTCTCTTATTCAGCTTTGTTATTTCCCAAAATCACTGTACCCTTTCCATGTATCTTGCCAGATACATTATCTCTAAAAGTAACTCTTCCTTTTTCTTTCCTTTCATACTGAGGAATTTGTCTTGATCTCCTATTATATGCTTTAAACATCCATTATCAACATACCATTGACTCATTTTATCTTTAGCATATAGGGCTACTTTACATTCTGTTTCCTTTTCTTCCATTTTCTTTTCTTTCTGTGTCTTTTGATGCATTTTTTTTTTAATGTTTGAAGTCTTTATTGGATGTTTTTGTAGTCTACAATCATTGGGTTTGTGACCATAATTGTTGCATTTGTAATATTCAACATTCTAATCTTGTAATGGAAAGAAGGAATTGTAGTTTCTATTCTCTTGATTATTATTATTCATGTTGTTCTTATAACCATATCTTTGAAGACTCTTATGATTGTTCTTTCCATAAGCTCTACAATGTAATGCTTTATGCCCAAAATTAATGCAAGAGAAACAATAGCCAAGAAAGAGATGTTGATACCTTTTGGGGGAAATTCTTCTTGTAGTTGTATTACTTGTATATTCATTTTATTTTGAAGGGAGAGGATATTTTTGTTGATTAAAATTATTCTTTATTTTTCTTTCTTCCTTTTTGAAAGAGCTCTCAAGAGAAGTTGCATAACATTTTGGATTTTTGTCAGTTTCCTGAGATGTAGAGATAGATCCTTTGTTAGAATTATTTTGACCATAACCTAGTCCTGACTTATTGCTTGATGATCTTTGACTATTAAGAATATCACCCAAGATTCTTGAATTGTTTTCAAATCTTGATTGGTTGTTTCCTTTCTCAAGTTCTCTTTTTAGAAAAACAATTTCAGCCTCTAGCTTTTCACATTCTAATTGATTTTCATTGAGTTTTTTACTTATGACTTCTTCAATTATTTTGGATTCTCGGAGTTGAGTATTCAAGTCAATAATGATTTGTTATGATTCCTTTATTATTATTAAAACTTCATTTTCTCTTTATTTTTGTTTTTCTTCATGTTCTAATAGTTGTTCTCTTGATGAGGTGTTCTTCTTTTTATATTTTCTTAGTTCTTCAAGAGCACTAATAAGTTCTCTTTCAAGGTCTACTTATCCTTCAACTTCATATTTTTTTCATCATCATTAAAAACATTATTTTGAGTTTCTATGCCCATAAATACAAGTTTTGTCTCGTCATATTCACTCATGTTAGATGAACTACTATCTTATTTGGAGTAGAATATTTTCTTTTTCTTGTAGACTTTCTTCTTGTTTCCAGTTTTGATTTTCTTAAATTCTTCATCATCACCATCTACCTTCTTGGGATAGGGACATTTAGAGTCAAAATGCCCAAATTTTCCATAGTTGAAACACTTGAGGGGTAACTTTCCTTTATATTTCCCAGACCCTTTCTCGAGTTTCCTTATAAAATTGGCCTCTTTTTCATCTGATATGTTTGAGTGATTTTCACTTGGCACATGCTCATGGTTCTTTGTTGATTTTGATGCTTTGAAGGTTGTTTCCCTTTTTGATGACTTTTATTTCTCTATTCTCATTTCATAGGCTATAAGAATTCTATTAAGGTCATCCATTGTAAGTTTTCCAAGGTCTTCTCAATCTTCCAAGGTATATAACTTGGCATCATATCTCATTGGTAATGATCTCAACACATTTTGGACAATAATTTTGTTTTTTGTCTCTTCTTCCAATGCTCTGATTGAATTGATTATTTCATCCACTCTTTGAAAATATTTTAGAATGTTTTCTTCCTCTTTCGTCTTCAGACTCTAAAACTTCCCTCTGTATGTTTGAAGATCTTTTTCATCTCCTTCATAAATGACCTTAAGTTTGTCCCAAATTTATTTTGTTCATTTACAATCCAACACTTTTACAAATATGGGGTTTGCTAATCCACCCAAAAGCATTAACATCCCTTGAATTATCATTGTGAAGTTTCTTTGCAGCATCATGTGAAGGTGTAGTAGTTGGTGAAGTGTAACCATTTACCACACATATCCAAACATCAAATCCTAGAGACATCAGATAACTTTTCATCCTTATACTCCAAAATGCATAATCATTCCTTTGAACAATGGTGCTTTGTTGGAGGACATTCCTTCTTGTTGATCCACTAGATTTCTCAAAATCTTCCTTTAAGTTGTTAGACTATGGTGAAGGAACTTACTTTGATACAAATTTTTGGAATATTGTTCAATACTGAGAGGCTGGGGAGAATCAGTATTGCTTCTTTTTCTCAAATTAAATTAATTCTTTATTAATTTATAACAATTTATCAACAAAAATGTACATAACTTTGAATTTTAAATGTAACAATCATAAAAATTGTATTTCATTTACAAGTTACAGTTTGTAAGAGGCACCAATCTCTCTTATTTTTTTAGCACCAACTTGAGGAAGTACCAACTCTCTGTAGATCAAGATCCAACCTATAGAGGACTCCAATCCTCTTGTTTTCAAGCACCAAATTGAGGAAGCACCAATTCCCTATTTCAAGCTTCAACTTGTAGAGGACTTAAATTCTCCCTTGGTCCTCCCTTCCACCCTCACTTCATGTGTATGTTTACAGTTTTATATTCTTCATTGGACTCTGCTTCTATTTTTTTATCTTCATAATTAACTCCCAGAGACATATTCCTTTCATCATATATTTTTGTTTAAATAATATTCCAATAGGTGTATGAATTTGAACCATTGTACCCTTTTGATAATGAACTATTGCACCTTTTCATTTATTCACGAGTATTGTTGTTCTAATACAAAAATTATTCCATTATAATTGTTAATTTTAAGTAATTGGGTGACCTTCTTTAGGCTAAGTCCCGTGGATAAGAAGATTCCCATTTAAAGATCCTTGATTTATGAGACCATGAGCCACAAACTAAATCTAGCACCTTCATCGCGAGCTAATTTAACTACACAACCAAACTTTACTATTCTCAACGAGACCACATGCTAAACTATTGTCTAACTGGATCTTTTAACACTCCCATAGCCTTGACGCTAAGTTCTTCACTCCATAGGACCGATGTTTGTGACCAACGACTTATTAATATGTATGGGATTACTACTTACCACTCATGGTATCCCTCTTAGTGGCGTGGGTGATCAAAGAATGGTTTTAGAAACCCGCTATCGAGGTATCCGTGTTTACAAAATGATACCATGTGTCTACCGTGGTAATTTACAAACCACCTACGTGGATTTCGACCTTCCCATTAACCTCTTATAACTTCGGCGATGCACGCTACATCTCCACCGTAGATCTATTGTCCCGATGAACAGTTAGATCTAAACCTCCCACGATATTTATTGCACCTCGATCCGACGATTGGGTTTTAATTAGGCGTTGAGTGGATGATCATGGATTTCCTAGGTGCTTTAGATAGATCCAAATTTTGGATTTAATCAACCATTGAGTGGATGGTCCTCAATCATTTCAAACATGGGATTTACTTAGAAATATTTTATGTGGCGGGTTCGCGAACTCACATGTCTTCTCGGGTGTCATGAAAATGTATACCCAACTTCTACTACCTCCATAATGAACCTATACTTAGAAATTTTTAAGTGATTTCTCTTGGGTTCGGTCTTCTCGGATGTAATCAAAATGCACACCCAACTTCTGCTACCTCCATAATGAATCATACTTAGGAATTTTCAAGTGATTCTTTATATGATTCCGATCGATAGAATATGATACTTAGCCATTTTGGGGGGGTGTGCAATGGACTCATGGAAAAAGATACGAGTCGTTGGATCATGGTTCCATTTTGATCTAAAAATTGTCGATCAATCAACCTCATTCTTCACTATTCATTGTCGATTCTTCCGTCCGATCGTGCTCTTATTTTGATCCAACTATCAATATTGTTCTTCGTTCTTTACTGTAGATTCCTACAACTTTCACACTTATAATGATCAAAACATCGATCGTTATAATAAATAGAGAATAGAATCTTAGGTAGATTTGGAACATGTTCCTTTTTATCTGTGTTCATATATAATTATTGTATTTTATTTGAGCACCAGATTTTGATATTAATTTTTTTTTTTCATTTCTATGGGAAAACTTAAGCCTTGTATGTATCAGAATCAAAATCTATCTTCTTAGTCTTCTCATTACTCCATTTGCTTCACCAGAGCTTGCAAAGCTCCCTTGCAAATGGTATAGAAGGTTACTTGTTTGGATGATAAACCCATATTAACCCTTGTTGACATCAATGACAACTTAACACCATTTCCAACATTCTCCCCCTTTGGCATTGAAAACAAAGTAAAAAATCTTTATTTTAACTGAGTTTACTGTTTATTCTCCCCCTTTGACAACAATGAAAGAAAGGACATTTTTTTTCTCCCCCTGAGGTTATACTGCCCCTGCCCATGTGCTCCTTCTCTAATGAAGTTTGCTCAATTCAATTAGATATTGAGATGACCCTCAATTTCTATATAAGGTATGCAAAAGTACTCCCAGGTAAAGGTTTTGTGAATATATATGAAATATGTTCTTTAGTGTCCACATATTCCACTTTAACAACTTTTTGAGAAAGTTGTTCCCTTAAAAAATAAAATTTGATTGGGATATGCTTGGTTTTTGAGTGCATGACAGAATTTGTAGAAAGGTTTATGGCACTGGTATTGTCACAGTTAATAAGAATTGGATGATCATATTTAAATTGTAAATCTTCTAGAGTTTGTTTCATCCAAATTACTTGAGTGCAACAGGAAGCATCAACAATATATTTAGCTTATGTTGCATATAATGATATGGAGGGTTGCTTTTTACTTATCCATGGCACAATACATTTTCCTAGGAAAAGTGCACCTCCACTAGTGCTCTTTCTATCATCAATAGTTCCTACCCAATCTACATCAATATATACAGTTAATGTGAAGTCTTTTTTTTGGATATCATAATCCAAAATCTAAGGTTCCTTTGAGACATCTAAAAATCCTTTTACCTACCTTCATATGTGTCTCTTTAGGTGTATATTAAAATCTGGACACTAATCTTACAACTTGCATGATGTCTGGTCTTGTTGTTGTTGCATATAATAGAATACCAATCATTGATCTATACATGGTTTGGTCTACTTCTAGTGATTCATCATCTTTTCTAAGTTTGCATCTTGTAATCATAGGAGTGCTCATAGGTTTACAATATTCCATTTGAAATTTATTCAACATTTCTTTAATATATTTGGTTTGAGATATGAATATGTATTTTGTCTTATTGAGAAACTTGTAATCCTAGGAAGAATTTCAATTCACCAAGCACTGACATCTTGAATTTTTTTTTACATTTCTGTAGCAAATTTCTTTCTTAGAGGATTTAGATTACTTCTAAAGATGATATCATCCACATATACTACAACAATAATCATATTCTGATTTTCAATTTTATTAATGTAAAGATTGTTGTCAGTAACTCCTCTTTTGTATCCTTGCTATTGTAGATGATTATCAAGTCTTGAAAACGATGCCCTGGAAGCTTGTTTGAGACCATAAAATGTTTTTTTTTTAATTTGCAGACATAGTCTTTATTTTCTGATAATATAAATCCTTCAGGTTGTTCTATATAAACTTCTTCTTCTAGATTTTCATTTAAGAATGATGATTTGACATCCATTTTATATATTTCAAAGTTTTAAAGGATGCAAATTCCAAAAACATTATGATAGCTTCTAATTTGGTCATTGGGGAAAATGTTTCCTCAAAGTCAATCTCTTATATTCATGCATATCCTTTGCGTACTAATATTGTTTTATTCCTTATAATTTGACCATCTTCATTAACATTATTTTTAAAAATCCACTTGGTCCCTACCACATTTTTTTCTTTTGGTTTTGGGACAAGCTCCCATGTCTGATTATTCCCTATTTGATCAATCTCTTCATTCATGGATCTGATTCAATCTTCTTTTTTGTTGGCTTCTGTAAATTTTTTGGGTTTTATTAGGGAGAGAATTGCTTGTTTTGATTCATATGTTAGCCTTCTTCTTGTTTCAATTCCAACACTTTTGTTGCCTATGATTTGACTTTTAGGATGATCTCTTTGTACTCTTCTTGATGGTGTTTTTTGTTGGGCTCTAAAGATGTCTAAACATAGCCTTAGTTTAACATTAATTTATCAACCTGATGATTCGTCTTTTATCTCAAAGAATATCGGCAAAGTCTATGTAGATAGCTCATAGAGGCTAAAATCATGTAGCGAAAGAAAATTTGAGTTTATCAACAATCAAGTTCCTCAAACATTCATTAAATATTCTAGGAATTGAAATCTAAAGCTATGCAATGGAAAGGAACTAATTAATCTATTGAATTCATTTTAAGAGAAGTAATTGAATCTAGATAAAGACTTGCAGAAATGACTATTATTATGAATCAAATTGCTGGAAAGAAAAAGGCGAATTACTCTATCTATGGAAATAAACAGAGACTGTAATCTAGTCGAAAAGAGGCAACAATCATATTTCTATTAAAAGGAACAACAACTATATTCTAACGAAAATGAACAATAAATGTAAACTAAGTAAAAGGAACAACAAATGTAAACTAAGTGAAAGGAACAACAAATGTAAACTAAGTAAAAGGAACAAAAAACGTAAACTTATGAGGAATTATCACGCATCAAATCTCAGTAATAAGAATTGGAACAATAATCATCTAATGCTTCAGGGAATATCTATCTCTTGTAATTGACATGAAATCATCAACACACTTATGCATTCATTTAACTACTGTAAAAGAGAATCGAATCACAAAACATAAATTGAACTGATACAATTACAGGTCGAACAATAGCTCCTTCAGACTGGGCCCTTGGTCCTTAGAAACACTGCTATTTGAAATTCAATATATAGAAACAGTAAAACCGCTCGAAGCTTCTATTGATTTCATAGCTGGTACATCATCTTACAAAAACTGCTAACGCATAGTAATTCTAAGTTCTGAGTTCTTGGGTGCAATTCTTCTACTTCTCTTCAAGATCTATTTACCTCTTATATATTATAATAACCTGGGTAAATTAAGTTATTCTGAGGATCGAGAGATCCTCATGATTGCTTTACTATTACAATATAAGCAACTCAATCATCTTCAAAACTGCGTTGCGCCATAAAGTCTTCAACCTCCAATAGCTTGCGCATCTTCAAGATTTCCTTTGTTATCTTGGGTTTGACAATATTTAACCAATCCTATAATAAAACCAGACAATTCCAATCATATTTAGGATCTATGTAATCTAACTTCAACAGTAACGCTAAAGATTATATTATTCATTTTCTATTCTATTTGCTCCTAAATGATAGAAAAGTCAATCAAGAAGATATCATGAAATGTGGGAAAAAGGAAGATATTTATACCTTTTTCATAACCTAACATACCCCCCAACTTACCTTCTTTCATGTCCTCATGCAAGATGATATTTTACATGTAAAGCAGTAATGCTGTAAGGTGGAAAGGTTGGTTCACCCGGCCTTCTAAACCCATTGCTTCTTTTGAGTTCTCCAAAAGCACCATCCTCCCTTTTCTTGTTAATTTGATAATCTTTTGGGTAAATTTCTGGAGGGAACCAGATGCTAGGGGGATTATATCTGCACCCAATCCAAGCAGGCCCTTCCTCTTGGAGAAATCTAGAATACCTCTCTATTATGAAGGTAGCTGCAAAGAAACTCCTGTACCCAAAGGGTTCCCTACTCTTTACTTTACTGGAGGATGCATCCCATCTCAATTTAGAAGAAGCAAGAGCTTCCTCCTTAAGATCCCTAAAATGAGTGATACCTGAACGTATAACCTGTAGATGGATAGGGGCTAAGGAGTCTATGACCCCCCCTCTTTTCATAAAGGTTTTATGTTGCATAATGGATGGAAAGGACTTTGGAGGTTCTCCTCTAACCCAGAGATCTAGCCCAGCTTCCCTCTTTAGGAAGGTTTTATGAGCTTTACCCCATCTAACTTGGTTCTGAGTAAATGATAGAAATGCATGAAACTGTATGTCACCTATGAATGGGCAAGGGTTATCTTCCCTTTTTTCTTCCAGAATGAAATTATGAAAGTACAATTCACACAAAAGGTATTGTACCTTTTTGTCCTGCTCTCTGAAACATGAAATAAACTCAGGTACAGTGGAAAATGAAATAGGTTTTCCTACTCTGATGGACTTCACTCTTAATAACAGATATCGTTCCAACAAGAATAAAGTGTAATTGGTGGCAGGGGCTTTGCAATTAATAACATCAGAGTAGACATCACAGATTTCTTTGATTTGCTCCAAAACTTTTTCTAATTGGGTTTGCACCTTTTTTATCTTCCCTTGGGCTCTGGTGAGCGCAACATAGGTCTCACCCTCTGTTGCTGTCATGTCCTTCAAATGTTTAACAATATTTTGAAATTCAGCCCTAGTGACCATCTCATCTTGGTGTTGAGTCAATGATCATTGGGCTTGTCCCAACTCTGCCTTTAGTTTATCAATGGTGACACCCTGTTCTTGAGACTGGGATGCTTGGTATTCTTCCATAGCGCCCATATCCTCCCTGGATTGAGTTAATGCTTACTGGACCCGTGTAAGCTCTGCTTCCAATATGTCCACAATAGCACTCTATTTTTGGGATTGGAGTGCTTGGTGATCTGCCATAGTTAGTAAGTCATTTCTGTTTTGAACCAGGGCTTGTTGAGACTGCATCAATTCTTCCTCCAATCTCTTGATGGTAGCATTCTGCTCAAGGAGTTGAGCTATTTCCTCTAATATCGGGGTGTTTGTCTGCACCTCAGCATCAATTTCTTCTGCAGTTGTCATATTTTCTTGTGTTTCTAAAGGAATTGCTTCCTCATTCTGAGCTACTGTTTCTTCTACTACTATTTCTTCAGGGTCTGTCTGTATCCCTACAGATTTTGTACTGACTGCTTCTTTAGGAAGAGGGTTTATTTCTTGCACTATGGCCCTTTTGTTCTTCTTTATTCTATGGGCCTTATCTGTCTGTTCTAGCTGTTTCCTCAATTCCTTAATAATGTCCTTGAGTTTAACCACCTTGTTATTTAATACTTCAGCCTTCTTAGCCTTTTTCTTCAATAGTTTGTTTTCTTTTTTTAACTTTATAATTTTCTTATGGCTCTTGGCTGATTTTTGTTTATGAGAGGTCTCAAGGTCTTCTTCATTCTGGCCAGCAGATGGTTGTTCCTCTGTTCCTTCCAAATGTTCTGTCTGTCCAAGAGGGATTCTTTTTTGAAAATGAGGTTCTTCCTGTGCTCTGTCCTCAGGAAAAGACATTTCAATATTAGGAAAATCTTCAACTGGTTTTGAAGAGGAGGCTTGTTCTGGGCATTTTTCTAGATTATTTGTGCCTCTATCAATTGAGGTTCCCAAGCTTCCCAAAACCTGGGCTATTTCTACCTCATATCTCTTCATAAATTGTTCTATCAGATGCTCTAATGTCAGTTGGGTGTCTTCCTGATCATTTCTTTGTGAGGTCTGTTCTACTTGCCCAATTTCTTGAGAATTCTCACGTGGAGACTGTTTTGTAGAATTCTGAAGTTCCTCAGGCCGTTTTGTTGTACCCTGAATTGCTTCAGTTGTTTCCTAAATTCGTTTGCTTCTTCTCCTTGTCTGAATGATGGTTGTAGGGGCAGTTGTTGCTCTCTTCCTCTTTTTCATTAATGCCTATGTTTGTGAGGTCTGAGCCTCTATGATTTGAGCAGGGTATGCCTCAGCTTCGGTTTGAGGAGATGGGATTTCTCTTTGGGCAGTAGTCTCCTCTTCTTGTCTATCTTCAATTTCCTACGGTGGTTCTTCATGGCATAATTCGGGCTGCTCCAGTTGTGGAGGTTTATTGGCCTCAATCAGGTTATCCCAGGTCAATTGAGTTTGACTCAGTGCTTTATTTGTTATCAGTTTAACTAATCTGTGGTGAATGATAACAGTAACAGGGTCCTTGGATTTTTGTGTTCTTAAGGCAACCTCATGTAATATGACATTAATAAAGAAAGGTAGATTAAGAAATAACCGTTGTTTTAAAGCTGCCAGCAATTTGAGGTGGCGAGTTCGAATTACATCATATCGTCCATAACAAGTGATGTACTGCTGAATTATCCCTGCAAGTTCCTTCCATGGTTCTCTGAGGGTATTGGGATTAAGTCCCTTTCCCTTCTTATCCAATTCTTCCCCAGGGTCTGTGAAAATTTCCACAGCTTCCTTCAGTGTTGTGTATCTTCCTGTCCACTGAATGCCCGTGTTAGGGAGGCCTATGACCTCTGCTAATATTTCTGGGGTGATTGAGATTTGTATGCCTCGCACTATAGAGTTTTCTCCTTGCAGATTCTGAAAGAATTCAAGCGTGACATTCATGTCATATCCTTGCAGACAGTTGAAGTATTTCATCCACCCCAGCTGGTGCATGATGCCTCTTGCTTGCTCTGTAATCTTTAGTAAAGTTGGCTCCCTATCCACACCTCTGCCACCCATTTTGTGAGAAAATGTGGATGACTATCGTTCCTAGTAGCAGACTTGGTTAGACCATCTTAGAGGAAAAATGACCGAAAATAGCAAATATCATAGACGGAAAATGTTTACAAATGTGGGTATTTACTACAATCATTACTATCTTTATCGAGAAGCGTGTCGAGCATCCACTCCCCTCATTAATATAAAGGTCGACCTTGACCATCAGCGTAGGGAAAATGAATGAGTGTAGGTCTTGATGGTGAGAAGTGATGATTGTATGAATGCCACCAATGGGGATCAATGATTTACTTTCAAACAACATATTTTAACGGTAATCATTAAACGTTAATCCTTTTTTTTTTTGAATTGAAATATGCCTATACTCAAAAGAATTCTTTAAGGATACATACGCCAAATAAATTAAATATGTTCATTTAATTAATATCCCACATATCATAATGTTGTTACTTTTCCATTTCATTGAATAAAACCGAAATGATAGCCTCGTTATTGAGTGAAGGAAATCTAGAGATACGCAGAAACTTGGCATTTAAGGTAAACTTCCATACCACAAGCAGAGCCACTATTTCTAGCAGGCACCCATAGCCTCGATAGGGTTTCCTTTTAACCCTCAGATGAGCCTGTATCCTTGATACTTATTTGAATAATCTTTTCCAAAAAGACCATTATCCTGGTTTGGTAGCTAGATGGTGATAATTCCACTCACTAGATGGTAACTTAGTTGAACAAGCCAACTCGTGATGAGACCCCTTGTCCTTTGACTAGAAAATGTCAAAGGCCATTGCCTTGGTGTGGTAGCCATAGTGGGAATGTCACTTAGGTTATTATCCTATGATCATGGTAGGTTGGCTCGTGATGAGACCCCCTATT